>ML819279.1:0-26556 GCA_009831015.1 Picea engelmannii
TAGCAAGGTACTGATCACTATTAACCCAACTACCTATTCATTTATAATACTACCTTTTGTACATAATTTTCGTAGTTGATCTAAGGAAAGAATGACCAATATTGAACCCTTCAAGATATATTGATTAACGACCCCTTTTTCATCTCCACTCAAGTCCCGAATCTTCTCGGGATCCCCCTTTTTGCAATAATGAAAATTTGCTCACTTGTATGATCCTTGTTTGAATGTCGTTGGGCCTTCCTTTTGAAAGCCACATTGTTCGTATTCTCAGACCCCTTCTTCTGACGACGACATTGTTTCAACAGTATCGTTGGGAATGAATATCGACAGAGCACCTCACCAAGCAAACATGCCTTCACTGATAAATCTTTCGACGACGATATCTTAGTTGACATAAGGACCATATGTTTTCTTTTCAATCATCCTTTTTCTACGCATACGTGCCAAGAGGAGATTACTCTTCGGAATTTTGTAAATTGATCATTGTAAGCATGACAAGGTGGGCCCCTCGCCCTTTATCTCATCTAAGCTATACATGTTTTTAATCAACGCATGCTTCCCAAACCAAACCCCTTTTTCGTCATCAGGGTAGATAGAGGACACTTCCCCGTATCTACCGATGTCCCCTCTTGAGAAATATTTCGATGACGAAAAGGTACACAAGTGAAAGCATCTATTGGGGCGCATACGTGTTAGAAGGGGATTGGTCCTTAAACCTCTCAAGAACCAATCATTGTACCATGTGTAAAGTGAGTCCCTAACACAACCCTACACTCTAACCTATTTGAACCAATTCTTTATCACAAGATTGCGTGCTACATAACTTCATTTCACTGACACGCCTTTTCAAAGATTATCGTTGTCGTCGAATAATGAAACAAATTTATTTCCTACACGATCAATTAAACTATCCCGACGACGACACTACCCAAGATTTATTGTCGGGAAGTTAACTCACCCATACCCGGTAATTGTATCTTTTGATTCCTTCGACGACGATATCGTGACTCTATAAACTTCACCTTCCATGTGCTCCTCTAACATACGACAACTCGAGCAAATTGGTAAAGTAAAGTAATAAGTGAAATGATAGTTGATATTGGTTATACGAGTGAATTAATACATAACAACTTGCCAATTGTTCGGTTACTTGCACCCTTAACACATTTCTCGAGGGAAAACACATGTTATAAAAGGTAATCATCATCGAAAGATTTTGATGCCTTTAAGCATTTCGAAAACAATTCTCTCTAGCAAACACCTCGACGATAAATTGATCGGAAAACTTGTCCACGATATCCCTGATCATATACCTCCGACGACACACTAACGGTAACAAACACAGAGCTTTCGTCGAAGAATTAATGGAGGTTGTACGTCTCTAACCAAGCCAACGTTGTAACGCGCTTAACATTTATTACACAGGGTTTAGGGAAGAAATTGTAAAATATTTTTAAGCCATAAACGACATCTTGTTAATCCCTGTGAAACCTGTGAAAGTGTAAGTGTTCAGACTATGGCCAGCCAGACAAGTTCAAACTTACTCTGAAGCCTCAAGTAAACAGGTATGTATGCTATTCATTTTGAATTTGATACTTTCTGTAATTATTTAGTAGGTGGCTATTTTTTGTCTTTTGTGTAACAATATACCCAAGCAAGATGTCTTGTATGCAGACTAGGAAAGCGAAGAACCTGATAACTGTTAGACCTATGCCTATTCCCAGTCCAGAATCTCTTACGATTGCAAATATCAATTTCTTCAACCGAAAGGGAGCACTTATTGAGGTACCATGAGATATATCATATATTCCAAAAAGAGGAATATCCATCTGACGACGAAGACATTGATGAGTATTAGAATGTTGAAAGAAGCGACATTCACACTATGGAATCTCGCCCCATGCTCTTCCCTTACAACGATGTTGCACGCTGGTGTTTTACCCACCTAAAGAAGGAAACAACCATTATAATCAATGAGTACAAAGTTCTGATTGCTTCCTTGAAGGCCAAAGACATCAAAATAAGATATAAAACCTTTGAACCTACAATATCACTGAACAAATCCTTTCTGCAAAAATTCAGGGTTGAAAATGAAGATTTCAAGGACCTAATGGAAAGATGGTATATCAGAGAAGAGATACAAGTTAATCATGGAGAAAGGTATATCCCAACATTGTATATGAAAAGGCCATACAGGTTGTTGAACACGAAGATCTACAGATTGTATGGCAAGGAAACCAACATGCACTTCAAAATGGAGTGGTTCATGATGGCATACACAGTGGTCAGGACTGGACAAGTTTTCAATTGGGGAAACATCTTGGCCTTCAACATTATCAATCAAACTAGGGAAGCACAAGGTATGAAAAGCCCTGGTTTTTATATGGAAACATATCTTATTGATGTTATTTGCTTCGCTCATCATTTCCCTTCTTTTGAATAGAGTTGGAACCCAAGTCAGCCTCAGATTCATATATATTGTTCGGAATTGTGGGACATAAATTATAAAGAATATTTATACATTCTTTGTGATGATTTCCTAGCCACTCTAAAAAAGGTCATTTTTGGGATTTACCCACACATGATATCTCAAGTGGCTATCATAACCCTAATTGGGATAGGAGACTGGTATATAAAGAAATATTATACCTATATTAGGGTATATGGAGCCACCGGGCCACCACATTTCCTGCCTAAGTATGTGCTCGACAAGTTGTTAGCAAGAGAAATTGCATATCAAATAGTTGAGAAAGGAGTCATGGCCTATTTATCAGAGAAGAGCAAGAAGTATTGGTCGATCTTCCCACTACATGCACGCAGGTATACTCTATCCAATAAACCATATGTTGAGAAAGAAGTTGAGGCTTTAAAGGAAATATGTTTGTTCACAGGGAACCCAAAAGGACACAATCCTCACAATGTAGTATACGACCATATAAAGTTAGTTAAACTCTCCCAACAAGTTGTTCATGAAGCTAACTTTGCAGAAGATCTCTTCAAAGGAGCTCTCTTTTTCGAAGAAGTATTAGACGGACTACCAAGTGAAACAACCAAAGAGAAATTCCAAAAGGAAGAAGATGAAGAGAGGGTTGTGGTGAAGGAAAAATTTAAAGCGTTACTTCATCAAGACAAAGAGAAGCGAGAAGCCAAAGAAAGAGAACAAAAACAAAAAGTTGAGGAGAGATCAAGAAAAGTCGATGAAGTAGAAGAAAAATGTCAACAGAGAAAAAGGGTAGAACTGGAAAAGAAGCAGGTCGAACAAGATAAAAGTAAATATAAGGACCAAGTATCAAAGAAGGATACTGAAGGAAAGACAAAGAACACCGAGACAAAGACCAAAGCTAAATCAGAGGTAGAGTTTGAAAAGAAGAGAAAAGAACATGAAGAGCAAACATGATTAGTTTCTCAAGCTGGAGAAAAAAGGAAGAAAGAAGAAGAGGAGAAAAGGAATGCAACTGAGTCACAAGGGAAAAGATAGAGTTGGAGAAGAAGAAAGAACAAGAGCAATTGAATAAGTTGTGGTGAAAAACCTCAATGCCAACATAGTCACAATCTTGATTAAGGAATGTACTCCTCTTGCAATGATCCCTGGAAATATCTCCTACACATCTCGAGAACTAGGGATAGATGAAGTTGTAGTAGTTGTAGGTGAATATTATTACAATCATATGACTAGAGCCATTGAGAGAAGAACAATTAAAAGGAAAAGGGGAGAAGCAACACTCAAGCAAGAATCTGTTGAAATGAGCATTAAGTGGAAAGCAGACAAAGATCCAAAAGAAAATGTTATACATACAACATCAGCCCTCAATGCCTTTGCTGGTGCAAATGCCATGTCAATTTATGAGATTGGATAAGCACTTGACATGTCTAGAACCAGAGTAGTTGAACTTGAAGCGTCCATGAACACAATCAAAGAAATCTTGGCTAGTGAGTTCAAGAAATAAGCACATACAACACAGAGAATAAGTACAAAGAGAGTTACAACTTCAAGGGAGAAAGTTAAATGTTGATTTTGAAGAGAGAGCCAACATAAAATAGAGATTGCACTAAGAAGAGATAGGATCTCTCAAGCTTAAACATTTAGAGGAAATGGAGTAGCTCGATGCCACACATGCAGAAGAGCTGACGAGATTGCAGGCATAATGTCTGGAGGTAAGCATTTATAATGAGAAGTTAGAAGACATGGTCTGAAAGTTATAGCAAGACAATCAAATTTTGGAAAAGACTATAGAAGAAAACAAAAGGGGAACTGTTGTCTTAGAGATAGTCATAGAATAAGCCAATAATGCCAATGAAGAAATCAGAGGTGTAAAAAAAATGTTCTTTTGTTTATTGAATGAAATCCAAAGGAACATGGGAGACCACCTTAAGCTAGGTGTGCAAATGGAAAGTATAAAATAAAAGTACCAAAAGGATCATAGTGCATATGACAAGATCATAGACTGACAAGATGTGTATAATAACCCACCTAGTACCCTACCAGTCTACACATGCAAGCATAAGATCAAATATCAAGTACTCTTTGATATTGGAAGATCTATCATGAGTAATATTAAAATCACTCAGGACACAATCAGTATAGCTTGTAAAAGACTATGGAGGGCATCAAATAGTGTAATGTCCCCATTTTTGGGTTCCTTTGCTTTGTAGTTGGAGATGTCTTTATGGGCTTGTATAAGCTTGATCAGAGGGGTGATTTGATGTTACTAGAAAGCTCAGGGGGTTTAGAGGAGTTACATGATGCTTTCAGAGGTCTTCTTATCATCGTTTATCATTCAAATCACACATGCAAAGTCATATTTCAATTCTGACACATTTCGATCGTTCTTGTAATTTGGGAGTATGCATTATTTAATGGATTGCACTAAGGTTGTCATTTTAATAAATCATCTAAGAGGGGCACCTTGGTGTAATAGCTCATTGTAACCAAGATGAAGAGCTCTAAATGTTGAGATAATAAACAAAATGACTTTCATTTCCCATAAATTCTTTAAAGTCAAATAAATCACTTATTGGGAGTAAAAATGTTAATAAATTAATAAAGTGATTTTACTAAGGACAAATTAAAAAGTCACTTCAAGGGAAAAGAGGAAAAGGGGTATAAAAGTACAATGAGAGCTCATTCTCTCATTATATTGTTGATTATACATTATTTGATTTGGAGAGCTCTTGGAGCCTTTGGTGGTTTAGAGTAAACCCTAGTTTGGATTGGTTTCGATGGTGAAATATTCCACCCTAGTTGATCAGGTTTTGGTGGTGAAAGATTCCACCCTAGCTGATCAGGTTTCGATGGTGAAATATTCCACCCTAGCTGACCAGGTTTCGGTGGTGGAAGATTCCACCCTAGCCATTTGGTGGGGGAAACCATTCAGTTTTTCCACTTGTTTTTATTGTGAGGAAGTGAGCCATATTTTACAAAAGTTTGAGATTTTTAGAAGACCATTTCACTTGTGAAGGCCGAATTTATGAAGAAGGTCGAGTTTCTCCTTGAAGGGGGCCAAAATCTCCTTTTGGTAGAAGCCATTTTTCTTTGTGGAGGGTACATCTGCTAAGGAAGATCGTATTTATCTTTGGATATCCTATTTCCATGTGTGTAGGTCGAGTTCTCATCAAGCGGGCCGCGTATTCATTGTGAGGGTTGTGTTTCTCCTGTGGGATCAACTTCTTCTTGAAGGGAGGACGTATTTCTTTGGGAGGGCCAAGTTTCATGCTGTAGAGGCCAATTTTAATTTAGAGGAACAACATTCATCTTGGTCAAGGCCATTGTTGTTCTGTAGAGGAGTATTCTCAGTGGAGAGGTAGATCTGAACCTCTATATTACCATGCATTTGTAACAGGTCATAAATAAATAATAAAATCAGATCCTTTTGTGGTGTTTCCCTTGTTGTTATAGTGATTTAGTTGAGTTATTTCCTTTGGTACTTTGTTGTGATATTTTGCATGCATTATGAAATCTATTCTTGGTGTTAAACCCTCTTTTATCCATTGAAAACCACCATGAGAAAACCCATCAACAAACAGTAAACATAACAACAAAAATAAGAGAGTTTATAGAGGTTTTTGGGATTGTTGTCAAAGTGTTTGACAATAGTCATGAACCAGAGAAATCAAAACAACAACAAAAAATAACATAACAACAACAAGAAAGTGATTCCTACCGGGGTATTCTACATTTAAAGTGAACCTACAACCAAAGTGTTTGACAAAAACATTGAACCAGAAATACACCTATAATAATATAACAACCGACAAAAGGGGGATTTATAGTGGGTCTTGGGCATGACAATGAATTGTTGGACTACATTTACCAGCCAAGGAAGTGCATACAACATATCAACAAACTAGATAAACATATCAGTTGTCCATAAGGAGTCATTATAGGGTTGTTAGCAAACTGTTTGACAAAACTATTGACCCAAAATACTCACTAAACATAACAACAACAAAGAGAAATTCATATCAGCAGTGGGTGGGTTCCACCCTAGCCATTAGGAGAGGGGATCATCTAGATCTTCCATTTGTTTTCATTGTTGAGGAGTTGGATCCATCTTTTACAACAACCAGGGTTTGTAGAAGCCATAATTATCTTGTGTAGGTTGAGTCAAATTATTGGGGGTTGAAGTTCTTGTGTGGAAGTTGGTTTCACCTTGTGCATGTAGAGTATCCCTTGGAGAGGATTGAGATCTACTCAAGCAAGGTCGTACTCATTCCATAGAGGTCGATTTCCTTCTTTTATGTAGGCCAAATTTGGTATTGTGGTTTATTTTCTCTGTTGGGATGAAACCTCTAGTTGTTGGATCGAAATATTTGTTGAAGGGTCGTTTTTCTCTCAAGTGAGGTTGCCATTCTCTTGCTAGGCCGAATCATTTCCTTGTTGAGCTGATTTGTTGGATGTTGGGGGGCCGATTCCCTTACTAGTGAGTAGATTTATATTGTTTGGGGCTTGGAGGACCAAATCCCATGTGGTTGGTCACAATTACATTGTTTGGGGCTGAGTTTGTTGTAGTGGGCATCTATATTTTTATGGGAGGACAATTCTTCATTTCGAGAGGCCAAACTATACCTCCAAAGATACCATATGTTTGTAACAGGTCAGATTTAATAAGTTTAGATCAAATTCGATATATATTTCTTTGTTGTTGTATTGGTTATTGTTGGTACTATCATCTTGTACTTCTTGTTTTCTATATTAATGAAAATAAGAACATATTTGGCATAGAACATTGTGTCACATTTGGAAAAACATATCAAGGGAACTAAGCTAGTAAACAATAAAATACAAACAACACCAATAAGAATTAATTTACAGTGGATTGAAGCCTCCAACCTAAGTGTTTAACAAAATGTATGAACTAGAAAATACACTAAATACTACAACAACCCAAATGAAGGGGTTTGGTATTGGGTTGTGAACATGTCAACAAAGTGTTTGTGAAAATTCATGAACTAATAACACTCTGAAAATATAACAACAACCATAAAAGGGTTAGTACAATGAGTTTTGGGCTTGTTTGTCAAGTTTTTAACGAAAGTCTTGTGCCAAAAAAAATTAGGACATTCTAGCAGCAAGCACATATTTATAACAACCATAAGGAGGGAAATTACACTAGTATCATAGCATGTTGTCAAAGTGTTTGACGAAAGTTTTGAACCAAGTAAACACCTAAAACATAGCAGCAGTCCTAGAGGGGTTATTACAGACGGCCTAGTTGAACAGTTTGGGATGGACACCATGGTAGATTTAGAAGAAGTAGCACCAACAAAGATGATGATAAAAGATGTGGAAACTAGAAGGAATTTCAACATGAAATCTATTGAAGAAATTGAGGAGGTTGATAAAGAAGTTCTGGAAACAAAGCTTATAAAGCCAATCAAATTGATCTCATTGGCCAAGAACTTCATGCAACAAACCGAGCATTGTCTGAAGATAGAACTGACAACCCCAAAATGTGACTGTGAGATAGACCTCAAAAATTCAGTTGGGAAGAACATATGTTATCTTGAAGGACTTCAAGCTTTGGAAGGAATATAGAGACAAAATGCAAGAGTCAAAGACCTCTTAATTATTATTTTGTAATGAGTTTTTGTCATTTTTTACCACATGTAATTTTGTAAAGTCCCAATTTATAATGTGAAACGAAGTGTTGTAACTGTCATTTGACACACTGATAGTTACATAAGGTGAATAGCCTCCTCTAATTTTATAAAAGATATGGCTGCAACGAAAGAGGGACTTTTGCCCTTTGTAAATGACATACAATACTTCTACTTTGGATTTAATAAAGAACAAGAGGCATTCAGGGAGTCTGTGGTGATGGTGAATGTATTTGAGACTCTTCTTAATGCATTTGTCTTCTGTTTGAGTATTATATAAATCTATTGCGTGAATTACTTCTGCAATTTCTCCTTAATGCTCATGTTGGCACATGTTTTATTTTGAATACAACTATGATGTTAAGGATGCACAAAGCAACTAATTGTGGATGAATTTGTAATATTGTTGTTATTATTTATCATTAGGATGTATGAATTTTCTCTGATCTTAATGATATCATCTTTCATTGTATTCAATTTTAGTTACCTTGCTCCTGATCAAGATAATTTTAGAATAGTTCATAATTGCATTTAGATTAAGAAGTAGACAACATTAGTTAATTTAGTCTCATATTTTAATTCATCTAAGAACCTTTGGTTCTCATATTCATATTTAGATTATAAATTAGAGTGGAAACCAGGCACACATACTAGTCAGAAATTCCATACCAAACGAGAGTAGGTCTAATTGGGACATGTCATTGGGCGTTCTCCCTTACTTGCTTGATAGGCCAATTTGGACCCGTCAACAAAACTTATTAAGAAAGATAATGAAGCTCTTTCTCTCATAGGAAGTGTAGTTGAAGAATATATATTTCCAAGAATAGGTGTTGTAGAATCATCCAATAAATCATGGGATATCTTAAAGAACACATATGAAGGTGTGGTTGTAGATAAATTGCAAACATTAAGGAAATTTTTTGTAAATACAAATATGCAACGTAATGAATCCATTCATGATTACATCACAAAAATGCAAGATCTTGTTAATCAGATGAGGTCACTAGGAGAAGATATTCCAAAGATAAGATTGATTGAGAATATTTTAAGAAGTGTTCTGCTCAAGTTTCAGATGCTCACCACTAGTATTATGGTCTCCAAAGATTTAAGCACAATGAAAATTGATAAGTTGAATGGTTTTTTTCTAATCGTTGAAGAAAGTAACCCAAATGAGGAAGTGGAACATGTTTTTTCCACAAGGCATAGAGGAAGAGGAAGAAGCATGGGTCAATATCACAATCAAAATCAGAATAGGCATCCACAACAGTCACAAAATTATCAAGGAAATGCATCCACCTCAAGAGGAAGAGGAAGAAGTCCAAGTTAGTCCGAAGGAAGAAGCAGAGAAGGATCTCATGGAAGAGGAAGAGGAAGAGATGGTTCTCGAGAAAGACAAGGCCCACAATATTATTATTTCCATAAATTTGGTCATCTTGAAAAGGATTGTTATGGAAAGTTGCGAGATATGAAACATAAAAGTGCCAATACATTTGTTGAAGAAACAAGGAATGAGAAGTTATTCATATCAAGTTTTATGGCACAAAATGAATAAAGTGTAGCTTGGTATATTGATTTGGGATGTTCAACTCATATGACATCTCCGGAGGAGTTGTTTACTAGAATAAATGACAATTATTTTGGTAAATTTATATTTGGTGATGATAGAGTTTATGAATTGAAAGGGAAAGACACAGTTGGAATTCTAGCATTGCATGGAAATAAGAAGTTTATTGAGGACACATTGTTGACACCAACGTTGAAGAAGTATTTACTTTATGTAGGTCAAATGACTGAGAAAAACCATAAGTTAGTATTTGATAATAAAGAGTGCTTAATCATGGATAATTTGAATCAAAATGCAGTTGTAGCAACACGAGAAATGATTGAAGACATAATCGTCAAGCTTTCATTTCATTCAAGTAACTCACATAGTTTGAATGTTGTAGAAGAAATGAATAGGAAGCTTTGGCATTTAAGGATGGGACATTTGAATTTTCAGAGTTTGGTGTTGTTAAGGAAGCAGAACATGGTGAATGGTCTTCCTTATATCGAGAATGATGATGAAGTATGTGAAGGGTGTATTTTTGGGAAACAACACAGAGAAAGTTTCTCAAATAGAACATGGAAGGATAGAGAACGTATAGCACTAGTACATTCTAATTTATGTGGTCCAATGGAGACTATGTCTTTTGGAAAGGAACATTATTTTCTCACTTTCATTGATGATTATTCCAAGAAGACTTTGGTGTATTTTTTGCACGATAAGTCGGAAGTGTTTTCTCATTTTCTTAAGTTTAAGGCTTTAGTTGAGAAGCAAGGTGGTTTGAAAATTCTCACCCTATGAAAAGATAATGGGGGAGAATACAGGTCAAATGAAATTTTGAGTTATTGCAGGAAGAATGGAATAAAATGAGAGTTTACCAACTCTTACTCTCCTCAACAGAATGGAGTCAGAGAAAGGAAAAACAGGACAATAGTTGAAATGGCTCGAAGTATGTTAAAAGCCAAGTCTCTTGGAAATGAATTTTGGGTTGAACAGTCCACACAACAATTTACACCCTTAATAGATGTCCTACGAGAGAAGTATTGAATTTGACTCTAGAAGAAGCTTGGTTAGGATATAAACCAAGTGTTGCTCATATGAATTTTTTTGGTTGCACTGCATATGCACATGTTCCTAAGGAAAATAGGAGCAAATTGGATGATAAAAGTGTTAAGTGAATTTTCATTGGTTATAGTATTGAAACGAGAAGTTATGGGATATTTGATGCTCAAGCAAAGAAAGTGATAATAAGCAGAGATATTGTTTTTAATGAGTAGGGAATTTTTCAACCAGACAATGTACAAATTGAATTAAGAAAATATGCAGTGGATATTGGTGATGCATCAAATTCTAAGTCAACAAAGGAAAATGAATTCAAGAAGAAGCCTAAGTGGCTTGAAAGGGGTCATTCAAAGAGAAATGTGTTAGATAGAAATTTTGAAATAAGACTTACTAGATCCCAAAGTTGTCTTGTGAATTATGAACTTATGGCACAAGTAATGAAGATGGATGAACCACAAAATCATGCAGAAGCATCAAGAAAGAAAGAATGGAATGAAGCTATGGAATTAGAATTGAATGCCTTGGTGAGGAATGATACCTAGGACTTGGTTAGTTTACCAAAAGGAAAAGATGTAATTGGTACTAAATGGGTGTATAAAACATATGGCACAATTGATAAGTATAAAGCCCGTTTAGTTGCAAAAGGCTATGCACAATAGAAAGGAATTGATTATACTGGGACATTTTCTACAATGGAAAAGTTCGATACAATCAAGATGGTACTTGCATTGGCTGCGTAGTACAAATGGAAATTTTTTCAAATGGATGTGAAATCAACTTTCTTGAATAGTTATGTGGATGAAGAAATTTATGTAGAGAAGCCAAAATGTTTTGAGGTTCCAGGTAAAGAATATTGTGTTTACAAGTTGAAGAAGGCCTTGTACAGTCTCAAACAAGCACTAAGAGCTTGGTATTTTAGAATTGATAAATATTTTCAGGATCATGGCTTAGTTAAAAGTCTATCTGAGCCTAATATCTATATCTTTCAGTCAAGACATGACATTCTAATAGTTTCATTATATGTTGATGATTTGATCTACACAAGGAACCGTGTTGAATTATTTCAAAAGTTTAAGTCACATATGATTGTTGAGTTTGAAATGACAAATCTTGGTCAGTTGCATTATTTCCTGGGTATTGAAGTATGGCAGAAGGTGAATAGTTTTTTCATGTCACAAGCCAAGTATACTTGGGACATTCTGAAGAAGTTCAAAATGTTGAGTTGCAAGCCAACAACAACTACTTTGGAAGTTGGGTTGAAGTTATATGGACACGATGACTCCAAGTCAGTTGATGTTACTTTGTATCGTCAATTGGATGGAATTTTGATATACTTAACTACAACTTGACCAAATATATCTTTTGCAGTCATTATGGTATTGATATTTATGGAAAAACCCAAGGAATTGCATTGAAAAGCAACTAAGAGAATTTGAGATATTTGTGTGGTACAATTGGCTATGGTTTAGTATATAGATATACAAAAGATTTCAGGCTGATTAGTTATACAAATTCAGATTGGGAAGGCTGCATGGATAACATGAAATTGACTTCGGGGTATTCATTTAGCATGTGTTCAACAACAATTGCTTGGAGTATTAAAAAGAAACCTACAATTTCTCTCTCCACAATAGAAGCAGAGTATAAAGGTGCAACGACAACAACATGTGAAGCAGTGTGGTTAAGAATAATTCTGGAACATCTACATGAGCGGAAGGAACAACCCACTTAGTTGATATGTGATAATCAAAGTGATATTCAAATTACCAAAGATCCAATTTTTCATAAGAAGACCAAGCATATTGATATTCAATATCGTTTTGTTCAAGATTTGGTTTAGCAAGGTGTGATCTACATATTGCATAAGAGAAGATCAGGTAGAAAATATATTCACCAAAGCACTATCAAAGGAAAAGTTCTACAAATTTAGAGGTGATCTTGGGATATTTCCAAATGATCATTATGGAGGAGAAATGTTGGAATAATAATGCATTTGAAATGTTCTAGATTAATTGTTGTTAGTTGTTATATCTCGAAGGTCTAATTAGAGTTAGAGAAATATGCTTGAGATATTTGTGGAGAGATTGTTGAGTGAATTAAGAAGTAATTGTTGAGAGATTATAGGGGATCGTTGACTCTCGAGACATCTCCTATATATGTATAAATGTATGGTTTGGTAATGAAAACGTTTGAGCTGGGTGTGCATTATTGTTGAATATTTTTGCTCCATTAATTTGTTGGTGTAATTCTTCAATACATTTATCATACTCCCATTTATGGCCTTTTAAAGCCATATAAAAATGCTTAAGATAGTGTCCATCATCACTCTTTTCATAAAAAAAAAAACTTCTCAAAATTACAAAATAGTGTATTACACACTCAATATATTTCAAAGAAATCAATTATATATCAAAACCAGAGCATCAAAAAACCTATCATAAGTTCTCTTTAATATAAATTTCTTTCAAATGTTGTTTGAGGTGTGTCGTCCATGGATACTTGTTCAAGTAAGGTACCCTTCTGCAAAGACAAATCATATTTAGATAACTTATCTACCAGAGTATTAAATTCTCTATATACATGGGTAAATGAAATAGATTCAAAAGAAGCCTTGACCTCCTAGACTAGAGTCATGGTTGCCTGAAGGCCTATGTTTCTTATGCGACATTAGTGATTTTCCCAATCGATCAAGATATTGGAATCCCCAAAGACTTGAAGATTTTTTAGACCTCAATCTACATCTCCATTTGGTAAAATCCATATGGCATAGAATTCTGCTCAATTATTAGATCCTTGACCACTGCATACTTCATCATAATGTAATGAGAGTAATCAACATAGAGTATTTCCCCTGCACTACATATACTAGGATTTCCTTGACTTTCTCCATTGAAAAATCCCCATGGTCTCTATTGGTTAATGTGTGGTTTTAGTAACATCGTGGTAGAAACTTCCTTAAATATTTTTTTTTATTTTCCCAAGCTAGTCTCACTTGGTGTTGCACCTATCAAATTGTGAGGATTGATTCTTGGCCCACCAGATTCCCTATACAAACAAACAAGGGAGAGACTTACATGTTGATATTTTCTTATCAAATAATTAGTGAAATAGACAATCAATCATATACGTATTTTCGCAATTTTTTTTACCTAATGTGAGTTGTGTTACTTCATTCTAGACATCTCTAGAAAATGGACACATCACAAACACGTGATTCACTGATTCTTCATTGGTTTTGCAAAGGATTCATCTATTTGGTGCTATCCAATTTCTATTTTGACCATTGTCGTCACAAGATTATTAGTAGGGGCCAACCACAAAATAATTATGGTTTTTAAGGGATGAGATAACTTCCACACAGTCCTCCACCACCAAACTCTCTTGTTAGTACATTCTTATTCAACTTTGGAAACATACCCTATCTTGATAGTGTAGTCCTCTGTACTCAAATTTTTGGACCATTTAAGTTGATCCTCTTCATTCTTTAATGTAATTTCATCATGTTGTAATAATGTAACAAATTGGTCCCATTCCTCAGCTTGTCCACCTTGCAAATTTAGCCTCTTAGTAGTCACCCATGCTTGATCCCATATGTTGCAAGCTTCTAGGGAAGGTACATCTCTTAAGTGATAAATCCCACGATTGTGAAGGGAATCCAAATAGGGATCAAATAAATTGTAATTTCCAGATACCTCAATCTAGGGTCCCTCACCAATCCTTACTTTGTTACCATCTCCAATTTTCTAAGTAACCCATTTACCTAAATAGGGAAAAACACTTACTATAGATTTTCAAATTAATGAGGCTCCCTGGAGATGTTTTATTTCTGATCTAAACCATCCCTCCATTGTTATCTCACTTAGATATTTGGATTTCATTAATCTTCCCCATAGGCTTGGATTGTATACCAACCTCCAAAGGCTTTTTGTTGTAAGTGCCAAATTGAAAAGAAAGATGTGTTTTAATCCCCACCCCCTACTTCATTTGGAGATGCCAATCTTTTCCATTTAACCAAGAGAATTCCTTCCTATGCTCTTTTCCCTGTCCAGATAATGTTGAATCATTTCATTCGAATTTTGTTTGAGATTCCCTTAGGAATATTAGTAATAGATATCTAGTAAATCAAAATGCTTTCTAAGGTTTCCTTGATCATGACCAATATTCCTCCATGCGACAACCATCTATTACACCATACATTTATTCTAGTTTCTATCTTGTTATATAACCATATCCAATATTCAAAGTGATATCTAATTGGTTTTGAATGAAAGAAAATATATTTTACCCCATATTCTGTATCACAAAAACGCATTAGAAAAAGAGACCCACCTTCCTTTTTATCACTTCAAATAATTCATTTTTCAAGATAGTGGACCCGCTAATATTTATCACCATACATGTATCTTTGCAAAAGAGTTCCAACAATACCTTTATTTTTTCCAATCTAGGAATCAAACCATGACTAAAAATCATGACATCATCGACAAAGAGGAGGTATGTTATATGATAAAATTTTTTTTTATCTTGATCCCTTTAGCTTTCCTTTATTACAAACATCTTTAATAAGCATACTTAAACCCATTCTTATCAATACAAATAAAAAGAGGGAAAGAGAATAGCCTTGTCAAAGTCCTCTAGAAGTTGTGAAGAACATAGATGGAGACCCATTTATCAACACTACAAATGTAACTGGCATGATACAACCCATGACCCAGTTCATAGTCTACAGATTCATGCCTATTTGAAGGAGCAATAATCAGAGAAACAACCAATCACCTTGTCATCTTCCTCTAGAAGATCAATTTTCAAGATTGTTGATGATAACTTCCTTGTCTTAGTTGTATGCATTCCTTCCTGAGCAATAACCACTACATCATGGATTTAATGATTGAAGAGGAACATGGACTGTTCATCTAAGACAAAATTTGGAAGTATGTCTTTCATCCTATTAGCTATAATTTTAGAAATCAACTTATAAATTAAATTGCATAATGAAATAGGTATGAAATCTTCAAAGGTATCTAGATCTATTTTCTTAGGGATAAGAGCTACAAAAGTCGAATTGAGTACCCCTAGAACTTTTCAAAATATCCTTGATTCTTCAACAACTTTAATCAAGTCATGCTTTAACAAATAAAAAAAGTTGAAATACAATTCTATTGGCAACCCATCTGAACCTAGACTTTTCTCTTTTTGAAAGGAACTCAAAACTAACTTCAGTGCTTCACCTCATATCTCAACCTCCAAATCTCTATTCACGCCTTCATCTATAAGAGCACATAACAAGCTAATGAATTTCATAATTTCGAGTATATTGTCATCTTTGAGATCTCAGAAGAGATTTTTAAAGTGAAGTATCCTTGCCTCTGCAATATCTTTAGAGATATTTACTTTGGTCCCATTTGGATGAAGGATATCCCATATAATGTTTATATCTCTCTTATGAGTGGCATTCAATATTATACCTTGATTTTTTATTTATATTTTAAGTTTAATAGATGTAGGTTAAGATAAAATTATAAAATCTATAAAAAAAATCATTTTTTTAATTAAAAATAAAATAAAGTAGAAATAAATGTTCTCTTCAACAACAAAAGTGAAAGTGTTTTATAGGAAAGAGGTAAAATTGAAAACAGGGTATTATTTGGTCTTATTTATGGATTAAGACTAGATGTTACTAGAAAGCACATGACCCTACTAGAGGTAGCTTTAGCGATGACTACAAGGGATATTAAATTTCTTGCAAATACTATCTAGGTTGAAACCACCTTTTGGTCTTGGAGTAAGACCTAAAACTGCTTATCATTGGCTAAGAGATTGTCTTCCTTAGACATAAGGAAATAGGTTAATAACCCAAGAACCATAGGTATTTGGCATGACTGTGAGTTTTGCCTCATACAAACCAGTAATGGATTATTTCAAGTGGTATGTTTTTCCTTATTAACACCTAGGGTAGTAGTTACAACAACAATGGAACAACTTCTAGTTTATATTGTAGAGTTTCCCCTTTAGAAGATGAAGACAAGATCTCAAACATATTATAAGAGATCAATAATATTTCAAATTTGTAGCACCTATCATCTAGCATCAACACAAGGAACAAAGTGCAAATGATAGGTGAGGGAGAGGAGAAAGAATAAGAGGACCCAAAAGAAAATATCCATCAGAAGGTAGGATGGATATGAAAATATCCATCCTTCTACTCCAAGATACCAAAATGGAGGATTCTAAAGCCTTAAAGATTTGCAAGCAGGAATGGTAATCTAGTGAAGGTCCAGCAGTGGGTTTGAGAGGATCTTCTGAGGGGTTATGCTTTCTCTAGATTAGTTTTTTCCTACATTTGAACTTCATCCATCAAACTCAACACTGCATATTATCCAAGTTTACTTATCAACAATTTCGAGTGCAAATCAATGTTTTCAACATATACATGGCTATAACATATATGGAAAAGGAGAATTGTTGGAGGTCTCTATTATTGTTGAAAGATTCAAAGTATGCAAGCAATAGCATATTAGCAAGTGATTTCAATGTGGTTCTCAATGAAAAGGAGGAAAGAGGAGGAAATATTGTCAAAGACCCATTTAGATATAGGATGGAGAAGATGATTGTTGAATGGGATATGATTGGTATTAAACCATCCAAGAAAATTCACCTGGACCAATCGGAAATTGGGACTCAATCATATAGTTGCTACACTAGATAGATTTATGGTACATAGAGATCTACTCCTTTAGGATTACATTTTAAAGTCTAGAATCATTCCATCGGTTGCATATGATCATAAGGAAATCATCCTCCAAATTCAAGAATCTCCTGATTATGGGCCTCTTCCATTCAGTTACAATCCACTTTGGCTTTAGTATATTGAGATTTTGAGTATAATTGGTGAAGACTAGAAAGTCTAGGCCATAGGCTCCCCTGTTTGGGAGTAGACATTGAAATCAATAAAATCCATGTTGAAATCTTGGATAAAATCATCCCACTCTTCCCCATCACATGAAAAAGAAGATCTTAGAGATAAACTAGGTGACATCCATGAAAAAATGGAGAATGAATCAATCACTAGTGATATTCATATATCAAAGACTATGATTCAACAAAAGATTCAAAAGGCTACAAGAGCTGAATAGGAGTTATGGAGGTTAAAATATAGAAGATCGTGGCTTAAATTAGGGGATAGGAACATGACCTTTTTCCATAAGCAAGCAAGAGAAAGAGCTACAAGAAATAATGCCAAGGAGATATTGCTAGAAGACAGACCCATGATTTATGACTTTCAAGACTTAAAGAATGCAACCATAACCTTTTGTTATCACATAAAGTTGTCTAAGGGTCACATCGCGACCCAATCCTTTTCTTGCACAGGTATCAGTCTCGATTTCAAAGCGCACCTTTTCAGAGTGACCCATTCCAAACTCGAATCAAGAAAACAGGCAAGTTCAACTTCCAACGGCTGGGATTCCATGTGGATTTCAGATCGACGGTTCGTGGGTGTTCGGAATCTGAAAGTGCGTGAAGTATAGCGCCATAGCAAAAGGTCTGAAGTCCCAAGGTCAAGCAAAGGTTAAATCTGAACCGTAGATCTCATTGGGAGAGATCGATGGTGGAAAATTATCGCGGGAATCGGGAGTTCGGAATATTGTTAAAGTTGTTCGTCAAAGGTCTGAAGTCTCAAAACCTGAAGTGAGCAGGAGCCGTCAGATCCAGAGGGATGCGTGGCGTCATATCCAAGCTGCAGAGAAAGTCACTTCGAGAAATTTGAAATGAGAGATGTGTAAAGCCCGAAGTGTCGAAGTGGTCGAAGCCCGAAGTTCCGAAGCACTCAGAGGTGGAGCCCCGGGTCACAACCCAAGTTCATATGGGGGGCGTGCCTGGGAAAAGAAACTAGCACCCATTGCTTAGAGATTTCGTCAAAGTGGGTATCGAGAATTCTTTGGTCTGGTGTTGTGAAAATATCCAAAGGGCGAAATCCAGAAGCGTCATATGGGATAAGCGCTAGGTCACATCCCGAGGTCACAAGCATGAAGGGGTGATGAAGAAGGAGCTTAGCACCTATAACGCCCGTATTGGTCACAGGGCAAGATTTGCAAAGCCTCGATGCATCAGGATTGACTTGAAGAAGTCATGGGCACTGCTTGGAAGCATTCATGGGTGCCAGGCCTTGTCTTAATCCCAATGAAGGAAGTTATTGAAGATAGGGGTGGTAGTTGAGACCTCGTCTCACCCCATAAATGGAAAGCGTTGTACAGAGCGGCCATGAAGGCAGACTATCCACCCGAAGCTTCCTCTTGGATGGATTTTCCTATAAAATGCATAACTACGCATGTCTCGCATCTGACATGAGAAGGCCTACACAGTCTGACAGAGCGGGCATTGACTGGAAGCTTTGAATGGAGGGTACCAATAATTCTCTTGGTAGTTGCAACAATTTTGAGTATATATACTCAATTTCAATATTTTGTTATGGTCGAATGGTTGAGCTAGGCTCCCTGATATTGTAATATTTTGATTGAGAACAACTGGTTCTCTAGTTATGTTTTTTTTTTGAGACATCTTTGTTAATCTAAGTCAGCTTTCTTACTCCATATTATTTTCCTCTAATACTGAGAGATTTCATGTTTGATTGATTCACATGGATTGTTGTAACTGTATTATGATAAATGTTTGATTATAGTACTGTTAAGATTTCTTTCAGCTTCCTTGAAATTTGAATCCAAGAGGACCTTGTGTTTATTTTTTTCCTCCTTAGGCTACTGGAAAATCTGATGTTCATAGCAAACCTCTACACCTTTCTCACTAAATCTTCCTCCTACTCACCCTTAGTCCAACTTACTGACTGAAATTGATTCTAGACCTCAATTGCTTATGCATGCTAGTCCAGATTTCTGATTTAGAACACTATTATTATTGAGTTTTTTCCATTTGACCACTCAAAACTCAATTACCTATGACATATAAACTGATGGGTATTGGGCTTACCTTCAATGCAATCTAAAGGTGACTTCTAGTGCTAAAATTTCTGGCACTGTTGTCGGGGAACCAATTGAAGACAATTTTCTGGGATAGAACGACAAAGCTTATTGGTTCTGAAGGTGCATTAGAACTCAGTACATCAAAGATTGCAACTTGCACCTGGCGACTCCACTGTGTCGACTCCACTATTTTGGTTGTGGCTGCCTCTATCACACCCGAGCTGACCGAGAGAACTTTTTCAAGAAGGCTTTTAGCAGCCGCTTTCTAAGCCTGAAAGCTCCCTGGGAGATTGACAAAGATCATATCTGATCTTTGATGGTGAACAAAGAACAGACACATTCAGACTGCATATCATTCACCTGGTGACTCCATGATTAAAGGATCGATTGACGACTCCACTGGTTCAAAATGGAAATAATATTGGCTCGGAGGTATGCTCCTTTTAATTTCTCCTATGTTTCTGGTTTTCCTAATGTTGCTCCTACTCCAAATGAATGGGGTGATTATTTGTTCATATTTAGAGAGCTTAAAGAGGACAACCCTGCTCAACATCTCCTTGAGTTTCATGAACTCATGCATCAATGGGAAATACATCATGAGGATGTATTCTTAAATATGTTCATGATCTCATTATCAGGAGATGCTTGCATGTGGTACCACTCCTTACCCCCTGCTAGCATCTCCTCCCTGGAGCAGTTTCATGCAACTTTCAATAGGCATTGTCAAAAGTTTTATTCCTCCTAGTTGATTTGTCATAGTTTTTGTGAGGAATATAAAGACTGTGTTCAAGATATAACTAATTCTTATGAAATCTGTGAGGATGAGGGGTATACCTCAGAGGAGTTGATAAATCTGGTAAAATCACTTTCTACAAGAATAAAGGAACTGGAGGCAGATTTTGCTTGCCACTCTTACGAAGAAAATGCAGAGGATATTCCGGTCCTTGAATCAAATGTTCTTGGCATCCCTGCTTATGATGAAGAAGTGATGTCAGATACTCACCAAGAGCAAACAACTTTTGATGGATATCCTAGTGAATACGATGAAGAGCAGATCTTTTCCATGGTTTTCGTTTATGATGATTATGAATCGGATCCTTAGGAGAGACATGAAGGAGAAAAGGAGGAGTTAAATGGGAAGTTTATCTCATGTCCAGAACCCGTAAACAGGCAGGTATCACCTGGGATTAGCCAACCTGCATCAGTCCTCCACCCACCTGTACACTCTGAGAACATCAAACGACAAGTGAGCAATAATGAAATAAATAAGGTAATTTATGACCGGTTTAGCATGCCTGATTATGAATTTTGTGACCTTGTGGGGTTATATATGGAGCTGTGTTTTCCCAAAGCATTGGAGCCTGCAAAATTTTTCATATTATCATCATTTGGGGGTATATTCAGTGTTCCAAACCATGTTTTCATTCTGCTATCATACTTCCCTAACCTTTTGTGGATCATTTGCAGTGAAGAAAAGAATTATATCAATAGATAGTCTGGGTGGCTATGGTGGAAGTTTGCTTTCACCTAGCACTTTGTAAAAATCAGTTAGCTTAGGTTTGTACATAAATAAGATCCTGCTGGAGAATGTGTGTTTGCTTTCTTTTTGTAAGTAGAGTAGTGTACATATTTCCCTGTTTTCTTCAGCAAAACTTTTGAGCTAGACTCCATAGCCCAACAACTAAGGCACTGGAACTGCGCGTTCTTGGCAACTCGCAGGGAGCATGCCATCCTTCTTGGAGCCAAATGTTATCACATAAATCTGTCTAAGGGCCACAAGGTGACCCAATCTTTTTCTTGCGTGGGTATCAATCTCGATTTCAAATCCCACCTTTTCAGAGCGACCCATTCCAGACTCGAATCAAGCAAACATGCGAGTTCAACTTCCAACGGCTGGGATTCCATGTGGAGTTCAGATCGACGGTTTGTGGGTGTTCATAATCTGAAAGTGCATGAAGTATAGCGCCATAGAAAAAGGTCTGAAGTCCCAAGGTTGAGCAAAGGTTAAATCTAGACCGTAGATCTCATCGGGAGAGATCAACGATGAAAAATTATCGTGGGAATTGGGAGTTCGAAATATTGTTAAAGTTGATCGTCAAAGGTTCGAAGTCCCAAAACCTGAAGTGAGCAGGAGTCGTTCGATCTAGAGGGACGCGTGGTGCCAGATCCGAGATGCAAAGAAAGCATTTAGGGAAAATTGAAATGAGAGATGCGTAAACCCCGAAGTGTCGAAGTGGTCGAAGTGCCAAAGTCTCTGAAGCTCGAAGTTATAAAGCGCTCAGAGGTAGAGGTCAAGGTTACAACCCTAGTTCATATGGGGGGCGCTCCTGGGAAAATAAACTAGCGCCCATTGCTTAGAGATTTCGTCAAAGAGGGCATCGAGAATTCTGTGGTCCGGTGTTGTGAAAATATCCAAAGGGAGAAATCTTGAAGCGTCATATGGGATAAGTGCCAGGTCACAGCCCGAGGTCACAAGCATGAAGGGGTGATGAAGAAGGAGCTTAGCACCTACAACACCCGTATTAGTCACATGGGAGGATTTGCAGAGCCTCAAGGCGTCATGATTGACTTGAAGAAGTCGTGGGCATCGCCTGGAAGCATTCATGGGTGTTAGGCCTTGTCCTGATCCCAATGAAGGAAGTTATTGAATATAGGGGCAACAGTTGAGACCTCGTCTCACCCCATAAATGGAAAGCATTGCAGAGAGAAGCCATGAAGGTGGACTGTCCACTTGAAGCTTCCTCCTGGATGGATTTTTCTGTAAAACGCATAACTACGCCTATCTCGCATCTGACATGAGAAGGCCTACACAGTCTAACAGAGCGGGCTCCGACTGGAAGCTTTGAATGCAGGGGACCGATCACGCTCCTGGTAGTTGCAGCAGTTTTGAGTATATATACTCAGTTTCAATATTTTGTTATGGTCGAATGGTTGAGCCAGGCTCCTTGATATTGTAATATTTTGATTGAGAACAACTGGTTCTCTAGTTATGTATTTGTTTTTGATACATCTTGGTTAATCTAAGTCATCTTTCTTACTCCATCTTATTTTCCTCTGATACTGAGAGAGTTCATGTTTCATTGATTCACATGGATTGTTGTAACTGTATTATGATAAATGTTTGATTATAGTATTGTTATGATTTCTTTCAGCTTCCTTGAAATTTGAATCCAAGAGGACCTTGTGTTTAAGTTTTTCCTCGGGCTGTTGGAAAATCTTATGTTCATAGCGTACCTCTACACCTTTCTCACTAAATCTTCCTCCTACTCACCCTTACTCCAACTTACTGTCTGAAGTTGATTCCAGACCTCAATTGCTTACGCATGCTAGTCCAGATTTCTAAGTTAGAACGCTATTATTATTAAGTTTTCTCCATTTAACCACTCAAAACTCAATTACCTATGACATATAAACTGATGGGTACTGGGCCTACCTTCAATGCAATCTGAAGGTGACTTCTAGTGCTAACACCTTCTTTTACTCCCTATTTTTTGACCAATACACAACAAACGTTGTTATAAATGTCACCATGCTAGAAAGTATACCAATGGTCGTTTCAACAAAGGACAATGTAGATCTAATAAAACCAATTTTATAAAGGGAGATTTTTAATGCCATCTAGAACCTATAACCTCACAAGGCCCTAGGGTTTGATGAATTCTCAGTCTCTTTCTTCATATGTTTTTGGAGTCTAGTCAAACCCAATCTTAAAAGAATGCTACATTATGTTTAGAAGTACTATAAAATGGACATTAGCACCAACTCCTATTTTTTTGCTTTAATCCCAAAAGAGGCAAACTTGTCCTCCTTTTCCTAGTTCTAACCTATTTCCCTCTAAAACTCTTCTTATAGAATAATGACCAAGATCATAGCTACCAGATTGAGGAAAATCCTATCCAATATCATCCCATATCATCAAGGAGGATTTATGCACAATCAAAAAATAGTGGAAAACATAGTACTGGTGCAAGAAGCCATACATTTGAGAAAGGAGAGAAAATAAAAGGGAATGATAATAAAGCTTAACATGGCCAATGCTTCTGATCAGGAGAGGCACTCGTTTTGTTTGAAGTAACGGAAAATTTTGGATTTAGCTCTTCTTTCATTAAATGGTTTAATCTTGTATTTGTGCTCCTTGGATAACTTGCTTGGTCAATGGAAGGGCAACCTCATTTTTCCAGGGAAGCAAAGGCTTGAGGCAAGGTTTTCCTCTCTCCCTATTTTTATATATCATCATGGCAGATTGATTTAGAAGAAAGATGGAGGTGGAAATGAATGATGGGAATATTCTAGGTATTAAAATAGTTTTGGGAGCCAAGAGTTTGAATCACTACCAATTTGCATATGGCACCTTACTTCTAGGTGGAGCTTCCAAAATAATAGCAGCTAAATTTAAACAAGTTTTAGAGCTCTTCACTAGTGCATAAAGAGGGAAGATTAACCATACAAAATGTCAACTTCTTGGATGTAATATAAGCCCTTAGGTGATGAACTGTATTTCTATAAATTTTCAATTTCCATGCTCTAGAAATTGGTCCTCTTTTAAATATTTATGAATGCCTATAGCTCTTGGGAACCACTCTCCCCATTCTTGGTAAAGCATACTTAAGAAGATAAAGGATACATTTATCCAATGGGGATCTCAATGGCTAAATCTCACAGGCAAAGTGATCTTAATAAAGTCAGTCCTATATACTCTTTGAATCTACCAATGTTCTACCATGTTGGCCCCAACGAGAATTATGCAACAAATTGACAGGGAGATTATGAATTTTTTGTGGCAAGGGAGGAAATCTTACACCAAGAAACTCCACCTAATAATTTGGAAGATAGTAAGGGATCCAAAACATAGAGGGGGATTGGGGATAAGGAAACCATCCTTTATGAACCTTGCAATGGGAACCAAATCGATATGGAGATTGATATTAGGAAGAGTAGATCGGTGGAAAAAATTTATATGGAAAAAATGTTTCAGAGGGGCCAAGAAAATATGCAGTGATATCATAGAAGAGAATCAAAGTGGTTCTTGTAAATTATTGAAATTAATTTCTCATGTAATTCACTCTATGAGCACATGGATCCTTGGAAATGGAAAGGATATATAGATCCATAATGATAACATCTTGGGGAATAAGGCCCTAATTCACAATTCAGAAATGTTTCCCCTAAAAACTTGTTTAAACGGACAAAGATTCAAATCCTTGTTTGATATATTGTTGCGGTCAGATAGCTTATGCCAATAGATGGGCTAGAACATAAAGGATCCTCCTACACAACTTTATCCTTTGGTTCCAAAGTTCATCCCATCTCTCAATGGATATGCATCATGGGATCTCCAAACCAGGGATAGAAGGGGGTCGGGAGATTTGGAATACATAGTTAAAGATGGTTATTTTTCACTAGATCTTATCTCTTCCTCTTCCGCAATGATCCCCAATTTGAAATCAGATCTGGCATAGCAATGGACTCACAAAGATTAATATATTTTGTTGGAAAATGGTGCATAATAAGTTTTTGACGTCAGATAACCTACAAAAAAGTGGAATTCAAGGGCCATCTATATGTGATGTTTGTCAAAGGGATGAATAATCTATTCATCATTTGTTTATTGAGTATTGTTACTCAATAAAGGTTTGGTGCATGACCTTTGCTGGCCTCAGTCATCTTGTGAGATGGCCTTCTTTCTAGTGGGATATCTTTATAATTTGGAGCAAATCCTACAAAGATTCACTCAAACAAAATCATTCTCAAAAGGACGTGGAATTCGTTTCTAAAGTATCTTTGTTGAAAGATCTAGTTGGCTCAAAACAAGGTGGTGTTTATTCAAAATTTGGTGAACCCGAATACAATTGCTAGCAGGTGTTAGCACTCAAAAACGCACCGGCATTTTTGCAAGAATGATGCCTAATCTTGTAGGGAACATTTTATTAGCTTCCCTAGCTCCAAATCCAAATATGATTGCACCATTGGAAATCTTATGATCTTTAGTTAAAAATCGACTATTTGAACGTGCAAAACGGACATTCCACGGTTGAGAAAATTGATTTTTCCCAAAGGCAATTTTTGCTGGAAATTCTAACTTTCGGTGGTTTAGGCGAACAAGACGACTGTTCATTAACCACCGAAAGCTGCGTTTTCGGTGGATAATTCACACAGAAGCTTTCCAGTTAACCACCGAAAGCCTGTAACTGTCAGAATGAGCGAATTTTTGCCCAGATCAGGAATTTTCGAATTAGAATGCTATGAAACCTCTTGGAATAGACATGTGGTGAATTATCAAGTCCAACACAACAGTTAGTTTTGATAGATGGTGGAGAAAGGAGGTGTTTCAAAGGTTTTTGATGTCTTTAACAAAGGCAGAAAAGCAAGACACCTGGCCACATCAGCAAATTCGACTTGGTCTCCATGGGAGAATGATCTTTTAGCCTTGGAAGGTTGTCTACACATCATCAACAGTCAATAGAGGAAAATCAGGGATTGACCTCTTTTTGAGGAAACATCCCACATATTTTGCAACAGATTTTTATTTCTATTTTTAGTTGATTTGATCCATGTTTTTAGGATCAGAGAACTGTTTTTGTAATCTTATAAATATCAGAAAAGAACAGGAACCAAGGGTTCGATTCTGGATAGAGTAATTGGCTATTGTACTCAAACTTTTTATGTTAATACAGATCACAGGTTCCTTTCAATTTTGATTGTCAGCTTTCCATCTTTCTTCTGCATTATTATTTGCGTTGTCAAGCTTTGAATGGTTGTTATCCCATTGTTTAGCTCATAGCCTGATAATAAGTCTCTTGATTGTCTCTTAGACCCTACATTGTACTGGTTTAGTTACAATCTGTTCTTCACCCACTTTAAAGCTATCTGTTGATTAAT
>ML819279.1:40540-79975 GCA_009831015.1 Picea engelmannii
TTCATGTTGGCAGTTATTTTCCTAGCTTTTCGGGTCTTGAACTTTTGGGGCCGTTTTGAGGCCCTAAACAACATTTTTTGGGCTTGCCACAGTCACATTATAGACAAATTCAAAGTGTGACAATATAATGTGTATTCCTCGGAAAGAAATTTCCAGCAGGATATCGTGTGCCTAAAATGGAGATCGTATGCAAAAGTTACGACCCCGAGAAGTTTATGTACCAACTTACCCCAACGTGGCCCACATGACTTTTGGAGCTTCATCTACTAGGGTTAGGTTTTTTGATGTTTAGGGTTTTGGAATTCATATTTGATATAAAAATGACTTTGGATCCTCATTGTACTCATCTTCTTGTGAATGAGTGCAACCATCACCTCTCTTCTCAGAGATAAGCCGCCACCATTCTAGCAAGCTTGTTTCAGTGTGCATTTTACAGTTTCAACATATTTCTCTATTGAATAGAAGCCAAGTTTTAGTGTATCTCTATATTAATAATATAGATTTGTATTCATTTCATTATGCTCATAAAATATGGATCAAAACCTTAGGCTAGAGGGTGATTCACTAGTAACTAGGTGGGGGGACTTCAAAATCCTCTTAAAGTCCCAATTCTACCCTATCAGGTATGTAGAGAACCAATGGATCCAATCGAACTACCTAGGAAAAAGAAAGGGTAGAGTGTATAGGAGTACAACACCGAGTTCAGAAAGATGGCCATCATGTGGGGTATCTCTCCCAAGAGCCCAGATGTACTCAAGTATTTCCAGGGTCTACATAGCCATCTATGAAAGCAAGTGATTACTTTCAAGACAATGACAATGGACGAGGCATGTGTACATGCACAATATTTGGAAGACATGGGCCATAAGAAAGGGTAGTCAAGCGGTTCCAAGCAAAAAGAGCACCAGGAAGCTTCCAAGGAGGGGAAGAAAAAGTGGAAAGGGGGAAAGGATAAGAAGACGACAACCATTTCAAATCAGTACAAGGATCCTAGAAACCATTGTAACCATTGCAATATTGATGAGAACATTGAGGAAAAATGTTGGAAACTACATCCAAAGTTGAACATGAAGAACCACAAGAAGGATGCAAAGAAAAAGAATCTTCTAGCCATGAGTTCAAGAAATTAGGCCAAAAGAAACTCCTATGTGGATGATAATATTGTCTGCACATCAGTGCAAAATGAGGTGAATATGAGTAACCTTGATCATTAGGAAGAGAAGGAGATTACCAAACTCTTCCACATCAAGGTCTGGGTCAAGAAGACCATGATGTAATCTTTGTTCGACTTTGGTTCACAAGATAATCTCATAGCAATGGATCTGGTCAAAAATCTTGGATTGGAGGTTCATGATCATCCTAGCCCGTATCCATTGGGATGGGTAAACAAGGATGCAAAGATCAAGGTAATGAAACAGTGTAAGATTAAATTTGTTGTAAGTGTTAATTTTATTGATGAAGTAGAATTGGACTTAGTACCCATTGACATATGTGGAGTAGTGTTTGGAAGCCCCTACATGTATATGAGGGATGAAATATTCATGCAGAGAGCCAAAAAATACCGACTAATCAAGGATGGAAAGTCGTACCTCATCAATGCACATAAAGGCAAGTCAAATATCTCAGTGGTAAGTGCCAACCAAGACAAGAAGTTGATTAGTTCCAGTAAGAAATATGTTTTACTTTTCTTAAGAGAAAATCAGAGTAAGGGTGAGTTGATAAGAGTAAAGGCATCCTATAGGGGTGTACTAAATATCATAAAAATCAATTGGAAGAGTTGCTACATGCATACAAAGCAGTGTTCTAGGAGCATAAAAGTCTACCACCCAAGATAGAAGTGGAGCAAAAAACACAATTATTGTCAGACTCCTCATTGTTGAATATTGGGCTATATAGATAGTCTGTTCTGGAAGAAAATGAAGTGAAGGAGTAGTTGTAGTAGTTGTTTGAGTAGGGTGTGATTCGACTAAGCACCTCACCTTGTGGATCACCTATCATAATTGTACCAAAAGAGGATGGGACTTGGCGAATGTGTATCGACTAAAGAGCATTGAACACATAGATGATTTTAGGGGCTAAATTTCACAAATGGGCTAATTTTCCATGGTTTTCCCCAAAAAACAATTTGCCAATTTCCATTTTTTCTAAAAACGATTCGCCCAAATTCCATAGAATAAAATTATTTTACCTTAAAATTGCCAAAATTTTATAGAAACTATATAAAATCCTTAGAAATTTGAATATTTTTACAAAACTATTGCCAAAATTTTTACATTTTGCATATTAAGGACTAGTAAGATTAGCCCATGTTTCTACATTTTAATATAAATTTCCATCCTTAAAATCATCCTTGATTGAACAAGATTACACTTAAAAATTAGTACCCCTTGCCTAGGATCGATGATTTGTTAGATCAGTTGCAACATGCAAAATATTTCACCAAGTTGGATCTCAAATCAGGATACCACTAGGTATGCTTCAAGGGATAAGACCCCTGGAAGACTTCCTTCAAGACAAGGCAAGGTTTGTATGAATGGTTGGTCATGCCATTTGGTTTACGTAATGCACCAGCTACATTTATGAGAGTGATGAATGATGTATTACGCCCATATCTAGATTAATTTGTTATGGTCTATTTGGATTATATACTAGTTTATAGTGCTACTTGGGAGGGGCACATCTCACATCTCATGCATGTGTTAGAGACTCTGAAGAAGCACCAACTATTGACTGACCTCAAGAACTGTGATTTTTCTCAACAATATTTGGTGTATTTGGGGTATGTGATCAATGGAGGGGAGATCAAGATAGATACCACAAATATGGAGGCCATCATGAAATGGCCAGTTTCTACGAATGTCACTAAAGTAAGGAGTTTTGTTGGGGCATCAAAGTACTTGCGAAAGTTCATAGCTTCATTTTTAGCAGTAGTTGCACCGCTCTAAACCATAACAATGAGTGGCAAGAGTTTCTAGTGGGGGAAGAATAAACATAAGGCTTTCGATGGGCTAAGAAGAAAGATCATTCAAGCATTAGTTCTTGCATTACCAAACTTGGAAAATCCTTTCACGAAGTGGAGGCAGATGCAAACAAGTATGCCATAAGAGTAGTTTTGATGCAAGGAGGAATATCTGTATGCTATTATTTTGAAATATTTCATGGGGAATTTCTCAACTACCCTACCTATGATAAGTAAATCTATGCTCTAATTCAAGTTATCAAGAAGTTTAAGCACTACCTAATGGGAAAGGAGATCATCATCCACACAGATCACCAACCACTACAGTGTTTGCAGGCCCAAAGTAAGCTACAACAAACCAAGCATTACAAGTGGATGGATTCTTACAACAATTTCATCTAGTCGTCAAGTATAAGAAGGGACACACAAATAGGCTGGAACACACACTTTCAAGGCCACCCACATCCAAGATTACAAATTTGGTAATTCTTATGCACATGGATCATTTTACCAATGATTCATATAGAGAGGCATAGGAAAAATATGAGGATTTCAAGGAGGTATTTAAACAACCACATGGCGAAATTCATATAGAATAAGGTGACGACAAGGTGGACTATGATTTCCATAATGGGTTACTCTACAAGCTCGACAATCTTTGTGTCCCTAAAGGTGAACAATTGCAAATTTTCATAGAGGATCACACCTCCAAGGTTGCAGGAAATTTTGGTGTTGGGAAGAGAGTTGCCAACTTACAAAGGTATGTGTACTGGACCAGAATGCAAGAAGATGTAGCAAAATATATTAAATGATGTATACTGTGTTGTACCATCAAGCCCAATAACATGAAGAAAGGTTTATATCATCCCTTATCTGTACCCACTTGACTGTGGGAAAGCATTTCCATGGATTTTGTGGGAGGTTTACCAACAACCAAGAAGGGACATGACTATCTATTTGTTGTAGTTCACAGGTTTAGCAAGATGTTCATTCTCATGCATTGTAAAAATGCCATCAAAGGACAAGAAGAACCAAACATGTTCTTTGAATAGGTCTAGGTGCACTATGGGACCGATAGTTATCCACAGGAAATAAGGAGCCAGGGACCAATGAAACCTATAAACCCCGCCTAAAATTTAACAAAATAATATTTTTTTGAGCCAAATAAATGTGTACGTGGGATAATAAAGAGAAACATGTTGACGATTAGAGCTACATGAGACATCCTCCAATACCCAGGCTGAGTGATTCGGCTTGAGAGAGAGCCCATGAGTTGGGTGTGCCCATGAGATGGGTGTGTTGCCCCTCTCTGAGATGGAGAAGGAATGTTGTGTGCCCATGAGATGGGTGTGTTGCCCCTCTTTGAGATGGAGAAGGAATGTTGTGTGCCCCTATGTGGGGTGAGGAGGCCCATGAGTTGGGTGTGCCCATGAGATGGGTGTGTGGTTCCTCTCTGAGACAAAGATGGAACACTGTGTTACCCTATGTGGGGTGAGGAAGCCCATGAGTTGGGTGTGTCGTTCTCTCTGAGACAGAGATGAAACGATCTACCGTTCTCCTCTATGCAGAGAGTTGAGATGATGTGATACTCTAGATGATTCTCATGTGAGATGCAACGAGATAGATATCTGCTTAGTAGGACGTTCATGTGGCTGAGCACAAGTGGACGCGATCCTAGTGGTTGAGCACTAGTGAGTGTATATTTCGATGATTTTCCCGTGAGACGCAGTGAGATAGAGACTTGGACATCCCTATGGTTGAGCACAGGTGGACGTGCCCCTAGTGGTTGAGCATTAGTGGGTGTATGAGATCCCTTGCTATATTTTCCAAGAGTCAGACTTACCTGTAACCCTATTTGTGATGTAAAGGGTACATGTTGACCCCACCATAAAGTGAAAGATAATTAATATAAAAGATAATTAATCTAAAAGATAATTAATATGGTAATTATTAATTATATTTTGAGTTATTGAGGTCGAACCTGTTGTAACAATAGACACTAATTTTGATATGTACAGTCTAATATAAATAAAGGTAATTTCCCCATTGAGGAAACATAACACAAGTGTGAGTTTGGAAATTTCAGCAAGTACTTGTTCTTGGGATGAAGTGTGCACCTCTGTTGGGTGCTAGTCTTCTAGGTTTTGTGAGCACCCTTTTGTGTGCTAGGTTTATGGTGTGGGGGGTCTTTCTCTTGAAGAATATAGAAAAGGATTGGCTGGGTTTTCTTCCCTTATTGAGAAGGGTTTCCCAGGATACTTCTTGTGTACTTGTGCATGGTATTTCTTCTTGTGATCTTGGTTGCTGCAACAAATTGTTAATGGTGTAACTGTAATTGTCTATGGTTCAAGTAAAATGATAAAATTGGAATGAAATTCATGCTTGAGCCTAGATTATTTAAAAATCAACATGGTATCATAACGTAGGTCTTGAAGAACCCATTGCACAAGCATTCAAATCTAGTCGTCCTTTCTTTTGCAGTTCCGTACGACCTCTAGGGTTTGCTGCAATTCTGTATGACCCTCCGTTTCTTAGGTGTTTCAGCCCCTAATACTTGGACGTTGAGGATAATTTTGGAATAGGAGAGTACAAACTCCTCCAGCGCACCTCCAAAGACTCTCAGAGTAAAATTCTGAGCATTTTGGATTTTTGGCCCTAGTGTTTCTAGGGTTTCTCATTTTTCTGCAGATTTTTGGCTTTAGGGTTTCTGCAGCTTACTGAAGGAGTTCCTTAGCTCACCAATATTAATGTGACTCTCTTAAGGCTTATTTTTGGTAGTCATAAGCCCAACGAAACCTAAGGACGCTAGCCTAGCCTAGCTGTTAGGTTTTCTAGCCCAGTTGACAAGGGTTTGGGAAGAAATCTAAAAATATGAAGAACAAAACCTTGGTGGAAGATAGGGTTGATGGATCAAGCAACTTCAGCTCCTGGAAGTCAAGACTTCAAATCACCCTTGAAGAGGATGACCTATTGAGTGTGATACAAAATACTTTACCAGAAACAACTACCGATGAAGAGAAGGAAATAAGAAATGAAGATGACGTCAAGGCAAGGAAAATAATCATCTACTCAGTAAGAGATCATCTCCTACATTGTATTTCCAACTTGAAGATAGCTTATGAAATGTATGAAGCATTGAAGAATATGTTTCAGAGTGACAACACCTTCAGAGCCCTTACCTTGAAGGGCCAGCTCCAAAGTATCAATATGACAAAAGGTGATACAATTGCTACCTTCTTTATGAAGATGTCATAGATTAGAGATCAACTAGGTGCCATTGGAGAAGTCATATCTGACAAAGAAATTGTTTTGTACATTCTCAATAATCTTCCAAAACACTGGGAACCATTTCTTCAAAGTATCAATGGAAGGGAAAAACTACCCACTTTTGATCGTCTATGGACAGATTGTACCCAAGAAGAACTTATACTTAGAGCTAGAGGAGTGGAAGACTCGCTCGATGACAATCATGCTCTTTCACTTCATACAAAGAAAGGAGGAAGATTTAAAAGAAACTTTAGGCAAAAGTTCAAAGATGAGAACACTTCATCATCTTCAGGTTATGATCAGAGAAGAGACATGAAAGAGATCCAATGCTTCAGATGTGACAAATATGGACACTATGCGAGAAATTGTCCTACCATGAAGAAAGGAAGACAATATGCTTCTACCATTGGCATTGATCCAGACCCACCTCAAAAGGATGAAGACAAGAGAGATGAGGATTACTTCCAATGAAAGATTGAGCATGACTGCAAACCCATGTGAATTTTTTGATTTAATCATTAAAACTATAGTTGATTGCATCCTTGATAGTGAAGGGTATTGTCTCTAGTATGGGAGCCCTCATGAATTGGACCATTATCCCTGGTATGAGAGTCCAAACTTTATTAATTGATTATTATAGTACAGAGGTCATCAGAATACTGTAGAGTCAGTAGAGCACCTGAGAAGACATAAAATATCTAGCAAACAAGAAAAAGAAGATATCTATCCTTCAGACTTAAGAGGGAGTTACTTGACTCAGAGGGAGTCAAAAAAATTAAGAAGAAGGAAGAAACAATACCTTCTTCCCTTCAACAGTTCAGAGGGAGACAACCATTATTCTAGTTGACCTAGCCGATATCCCCAGAGATATTGTAGTAGGACATAAAAGGCATGTTTAGGCTCGACAAACTCTACAAGAGGCAGAGGGACATACAACCCCTCAAGGCACATACCAAGAAAGAAATAGACCAAAGAGACTTTTTAGCTACTTTTTAGCCATGATCCACATCATTTATTTTTATCCTTCTTGTCATGAAGAAGGTACAAGTGAGAAAGTATGGCAAGATGCCATGACAGAAGAATAGCATTCTATCTTGAAGAATGATGTATGTGATATTGTTCTGAGACCAGAAGGGAAGTTTGTAGTGACTTCCAAGTAGTTTTATAAGATCAAGCATGCAACTGATGGAAGTATCAAGAAATACAAAGCGAGATTTGTAGCCAGAAGATTCCCACAAACAAAGGGAGTTTTCTATGATGAGACACTTGAATCAGTAGCCCGATACACTTGCATCCATATGATCATCCACGAGTTGGAAACTACATCATATGGATGTAAAGAGAACCTTACTCAATGGTGAGATTAAGGAAGAATTTTTCATCAAGAAGCCAGAGGGATTCATGACATACGATGAGAAATCATGTGTACAGGTTGAAGAAAGTCTTGTATGGACTAAAGCAGGCACCTTGTGCCTGATACGAGAAGATGAATGGATTCTTGATGAGTTTGGATTTCAACAAGTGTGTTGTTAATCCAAACCTATATTATCATATTGTTGGTGACGAGTTCTTGATCTTGGTCCTGTATGTGGATGATTTATAACTTACCGTTCAGAAAGACTTATTGTTGAATGCAAGCGAGCATTTACTTTTGTTTTCGAGATGAAGGATCTGGGTATGATGCACTACTTCTTGAGACTAGAAGTATGACAAAGGACTGATGAGATTTTCCTGAGTCAAGGAAAATATACAACGGAGATATTTAAGAAGATCGGTATGATAGAGTGCAAATACATACCTACACCGATGATGATGGAGTTGAAGAAAATATATGATGCTCCTACTGATTCAGGCGAGATTGATCCAGAGCTGAGAGGATCACTGATGTATCTAGTTAACACCAGACCCGATATATGTTATGCAATGAATGTGCTTAGCTAGTTCATGAGTCAAACGAGATAGACTCACTAGATAGCAATGAAACATGTACTGAGATACCTACGAGGCACAGTTGGATATGGCCTAAGATATTCCTCCAATGTAGACTTGAGCTTGCAGGGATATGCCGATGCAGATTGGGCAGGGAGCGCAGTGGACCGAAAGAGAACCTCTGGTTTTTGCTTTACCTTAGGATTTGCCATAGTTTTCTGGTGCAACAGGAGACAAAGATCTATGGGCTTGAGTACTGCAGAGGTAGAATATATAGCATTGAGTGTGGTAGTCCACGAAGCAGTGTGGCTTCAAAAGCTTCTAACAAACTTATTTGATCATGAGATGGATCCTACTACTATTCATTGTGATAACCAGAGTTGTGTGAAGCTCTCTGAGAATCCTATGTTTCATGATAGATCAAAACACATTGAGATAAAATATCACTATATAAGAGACATGGTGCAGAGGAAAACAATACACGTGCAGTACCTTCCTACCCATGAGCATATTGCAAACATCTACACCAAACTGCTTGCCAAGACGAAGTTTGAGTACTTCCATGAGAGACTTGGCCTGGTGGAGAATGCCTCCCTAGCTGAGAGGGAGTGTTGATGATTACAACTACGTGAGACATCCTCCAGGACACAGACTGAGTGAGTCGGCTTGAGAGAGAGGCCATGAGTTGGGTGTGCCCATGAGATGGGTGTGTTGTTCCTCTCTGAGATGGAGAAGGAATGTTGTGTGCCCCTATGTGGGGTGAGGAAGCCCATGAGTTGGGTGTGCCAATGAGATGGGTGTGTGGTTCCTCTCTGAGACGGATATGGAACACTTTGTGCCCCTATTTGGGGTGAGGAAGCCCATGAGTTGGGTGTGTCATTCTCTCTGAGACAAAGATGAAACGATGTATTGTTCTCCTCTGTGCAGAGAGTTGAGATGATGTGATACTCTATATGATTCTCCTGTGAGATGCAATGAGATAGAGATCTGTTGAGTAGGACGTTCTTGTGGCTGAGCACAGGTGGACGTGATCCTAGAGACTGAGCACTAGTGAGTGTGTATTTGGATGATTCTCCTGTGAGACACAGTGATATAGAGACTTGGACGTCCCTGTGGTTGAGCACAGGTGGACATGACCCTAGTGGCTGAGCATTAGTGGGTGTATGAGATCCCTTGCTATATTTTCCAAGAGTCAAAATTACCTGTAACCCTATTTGTGATGTAAAGAGTACATGTCAGCCCCACCATAAAGTGAAAGATAATTAATATAAAAGATAATTAATATAAAAGATAATTAATGTAAAATATAATTAATATTGTAATTATTAATTATATTTTGAGTTATTGAGATCAGCCCTATTGTGACAATAGACACTACATTTGATATGCCCAGTCTAATATAAATAAAGGTGATTTCCCCATTGAGGAAACATAACACAAGTGTGAGTTTGGAAATTTCATCAAGTACTTGTTCTTGGGCTGAAGTGCGCACCTCTCTTGGGTGCTAGTCTTCTAGGTTTTTTTAGCACCCTTTTGTGTGATATGTTTATGGTGTGGGAGGTCTTTCTCTTGAAGAATATAGAAAAGGATTGGCTGGGTTTTATTCCCTTGTTGAGAAGGGTTTCCCATGATACTTCTTGTGTACTTGTGTATGGTATTTCTTCTTGTGATATTGGTTTCTGCAACAAATTGTTAATGGTGTAACTGCAATTGTCTATGGTTAAAGTAGAATACTAAAATTGGAATGAACTTCATGCTTGAGCCTAACTTATTGAAAAAACAACAAAGCCTGCATATGTACATGTGTTGCCTAACTGATGGGGCACATACATATTAAAAAATGGGGTTTTTAAATGATTGTTGAGGAGGAATAAAAGAGGGATTGAGTCTACAAGTAGGGAAAGGGCATATGAATCAGCCCGATAGGGAATCAATGCATATGTGGTGGAAAATGATGCTATAAAAATTTGTTCCATAGTTGATCAGAACACCTACGAGTGGTATTTTGAGAGCATAATTGAGGATGAGAGATTTTGTAGAAACAATAAAGGCCAGGGTGTCAAAGGAAACTCCACTAAGAGTACCTCTTTTTTTATACTTGCATTTGAAGAAAAGAAGGCAGAGCAACCTCACCTTCTAGTTCAATTTTCTCTCGTATAAGGTTTCGCAGGTTATATCTTGTGTTTATTTGTGGATGGTGTGTAAGTATTTATTTATATTCTCTATTTTTCACATTTCAACTATTTCATACATTTTAAGTAGAAAACCAGTAATTAAAGAATTTGAGATCTAAAGAAAATTGACCTTCATAGTAAAGATTTTAGTATTTTATTAGAGTTGTTGTGATGAACTGTCTAGTGGAATATCCATGCCAGTTTATAGATCACTCCATATCAAACATATCAACTCCATTGTTTCAGGATTAGAGTATCGAGGACAACACTCAGCCTCTCTTGCATGCGAAACTTAATGACGACTCTATCTATTGAATGCTTCATTATGAAAATCCATTGAATTTGTGGGATAATAGAATGTAGGAGGTGAGGAATTGGGAACAAATGCGGTTGGGACATTTGTATGTTAGGCCTCATGGTAAGCAATTTCACTGGAATGGAGCACTTTGTTTGGGATCTTGGTTGTTTTATTTTGATTCTAAGAATCACTCAAGGGATTGTAGGAAATGTTGTTAGTTGGGATTTTACATTTTGGGTCTGGTTCTTTAGTCCTAGTGGTGATTTGGAAGGGTTTTCAAGAAAAGGTGATTTCTCGGATCTACTTCTTCTAGGTCTTTTATCCTAGTGTGCTTTTCCTATGGTCTGTCTGTTGTTGGGAATTTCGTGAAGAAATTTTGGTGTAGGGTCTTTGTTCTTATTTCAGTCCTTTGAAGACGTGGGAAGTGGAAGCCTCTTCATTCTTTGAAATTGAGACTCTTATTCTAGACTTGTATTTGTCAGTCTAGTTTGGTTGGCAGGGTTTGATGTTCTAAGAGAAACCATGGAAAACATATATGTATTGGAATTCAACAAGACTCCAAGGAGACATAAATAATATATTGAGTCTAGCATGACCTCTCTATTCTCAATCACAACCAAATTGCATGAGAATTAACATATGTATGTCGCTCAATTTGCATCTATAATGAATTTACTAGTCCAACAAAAATAGAGGCTTGAAATTTTGGAAGCTAAATGCAATATGTTGTGGAATTTGGAACTCAATCTTCGAAATGATTCCCTCTCCTTAGCATTGAACAAAAAGGTCTCAATTAAATCTGCTTAAGCTAAATTCAAGGAAGAAGAGATGGTTGACAAGCTAAAGGAACCGATGGATATAAAGTAGCAACACTCTACTTGCTCAAATGTTGGTCAGGAAGAGGAAAATGATCTTCATGTCTTTCATTAATTGCAATGTTTTTTAGAGTCATTAGGATCTTAGGTGTTTTTTTTCAAACTTGCTACTTGTAGAAAAATATAGAATGTCTATTTTATATTCTATTGCAAACATTGTTATGTAGTATCAAAGAGTTGCTTAATATTGAGCTATGAAAATTAAGAACTATATTTTTGTATGAACTTGTTAGCATTAACCACAACCTTTTAATATAATACAATATTATACTATTTCAATTAAAAAAATAAAGAAAATGTCTAATATGTAGAATAATTTCCTTTCATTTTATTAAGTGCCTTATGAAATGCTCCAAAACAAACTAGAGAATCAATAGGATGGATAGTTAAAGAGAAGGAAAAAAAAATGGAAAATAGTAAGAAAATAAGAAATCAATTTAAGACAACACCAATAGAAGTAGGTTTTAAATTGGGGAAAATGGTATTAAAGGAAATCTCCCATAAAATTTTCTCAAAAGAGGGGGAGCCCAAACTTGTGAAAAGGAAAAATAGATTAAGTTTCTCTTCTATTGCTCTTAGAAATATACAATAAAATAAAAAAAATCAAGAGAATGCCCAATATAAGTTAGTGATTTATAAAGAATTCTCAAATACCAGAGCAATGTGAACCAAATGATGCAATGAAGTAACCCAATGTTTGGCACACCATCGATGTTGAAGAAAAATACCAAATCATAATGATCTGAGTTGGATCTATGACAAACCTTCTTGTAAATTGTGTAATAAGCACATCCTTATTTTTTAATTTTGTTTTATCTTTTTTGCAAATTGGAAGTAGAAAAAATTAACTATGATGGTTGGCCTTCCAAAGGAAACCTATTAAGACAATGAGGGATGTAATGAAGAGGGAAACAAAGGGAGATGCAAGGAGAGGGAACGAAAATAAAATAAATTAAAGCTTGAAGAGGGCAACCTGCTTCGGGTTGAGTGGACAATGGAGTTAATGTGCTTGTTCACTCTAAGTGAAGGTGTCTTTGAGCCATGGCATGCTGCAATTTTGATCTTCACAGTGAGTAGCAACAGACATAATATGTGTATAGGTCACTCCTCTGTAATATTCTCTTGAGCTTAGTGAAGAGGGAAACAAAGGGAAATGCAAGGAGAGGGAAGGAAAATAAAATAAATTAAATCTTGAAGAGCGCAACCTGCTTCGGGTTGAGTGGACAATGGAGTTACTGTTCTTGTTCACTCTAAGTGAAGGTGTCTTTGAGCCATGGCATGCTGCAATTTTGATATTCACAGTGAGTAGCAACACACATAATATGTGTATAGCTCACTCCTCTGTAATATTCTCTTGAGCTTAGTAAAATCTCTGGTAATGTTGGGTTTGCAGGGTAAAACCTTGTCTCAGATGTCTGTTTTTCCTCGGCAATCTGTTGGGTATGGTGTTGTGATTAGTTATTGAGGGTTGAGATATTCATTGATTTATGATTCCATTTTAATGTTTGCTCACTAACTAACCTACCTTTGTTGACAATTTAAGTTAAGAACTCATTTCTTTGTTGAGTGGGATGTGAGTATGGACAATACACTGGTTAATGGAGAAAATACCATTCTAACAACTCTTTGTTTGTCACCGTTGAAGTGATACCAGATCTTGGAATTGGATGGATCTTCTTTCAGAGTTGTTGCTACTTGAAAGTTAATTTGTAATATGGTCTTGATAGTTGTTGAGATGTATTTCTCTCTCTCTCCCTAAGTGTATCTAGTTGTTGTTTGAAGCCTTCTCACCTCACCGCTCGTCCTCTTGTTATTTACTTTTCTAGTGCCCTAACCCTCATTCTGGATATCCCATGCATATATTTATTGTTTTCTGTGAGGCCCACGGCCTAAGACTTGCACTCATGCATCCACACATTCGCAGGTAACCATTCTCAAGTTCCCACACACTTCACGACTGACTCGAGTGTCCACACAATTGTGTTTAACCATTCTCAAGTGCCCACACACCTCACATGAGCTTAGGCATTAAAACCAATGTGAATAAGTGTAGTAATGATTATCTGCATGAGATTCAGTTTTGACTGAGCATCACTGCCATGGTATCAATGGTACGATCATTAATATTCATACATGGAGTGGAAAATGAATACATGGTGAGTTTGAGTGAATAAGAGCCTCAATTTTTAATGGGTAGTTGTGCCACCTAGCTTATTGTTGAGTGGAAGATAAATTCATTTGTGTGTGGAGTTGGTATTGGTATATCGCATTCATAAAATTGGTATAAATGTTGAACAATATTATCAACATTTGGAGGGACAACATAATTCTACTTCATATAATTTTCCACTACAGTTGGCCACTAAAAACATAAGACAAACTTATTCCACTATAGTCATCCGTGTTGGAAAAATGGACTATTCATAGGCCCATTGTTTATAGATCAGATGGTATTAGAGCAGGTTCCAAAGGCTTGGAGAACACATGCGTTGTAAACACCTGCAGCTAGTACCAAAACAATGGATAAGCATTTTTTCCAGGCCTATAGAGAAGTAGAGCACCATCAATGGTTGGGCATCATCATGAAGATTATGAGAGAGAAGAACTGGAGGTTATATTGGCTCAACATGAGCAAATAATTGCTACATTGACAAAGTTGGTGCACAACTGCTAGTAATGAAGGGTAAAGAAGCACACTCAACATAAAATGAGTGTGGAGAAAACAAGACTATCCCGAAAGGTTCCAAAGGCGAGACACTTGGAAAATCAAGTAATGAAAACAACTTTTCTTCATCTTTGAGTGTTCCTTTCAAAGTTTAAGTGAAGCTTGAAATATCCATGTATGTTGGACAAAATAATGTCGAGGTGTTGGATAACTGGTTGAAATAATTGGAAGTTTACTTTGGGATTTATCAAATCCAAGAAACACAAAATATTTCCTTTGCTTGTTTAAAGATGACCGAACATGCTTTGTTGTGGTGGGAGAGTTATGTAGATGCACTGAGGATAGGAAAAAAGCCCATGGTGATGAAATGGGAGGATTGCAAGGCATTAATGAAGTCACAATTCTATCTCATAGGATATGAAGAGGAACAAATAATCTAGGTGGATATTGGTGGCCACCCACCTATTCCATTGGCTCAAAGCACAATTTCCATTTTGGTAGTTTTTTTTCTAGCTTTTCGGGTCCTAAACTTTTGGGGCCATTTTGAAGCCATAAACAACGTTTTTTTGGCCCGCCACAGTCACGTTATATATAGAGTTAGAGTGTGATGAAAAAATGTGTAGTCCTCGGATAGACCTTTCCAATGGGCTATCATGTGCCTAAAACAAAGATCGTATGCAAAAGTTGCGACCCTGAGAAGTTGATGTACCAACTTACCCCATTAGGCCCCACATGAATTTTGGTGCTTCATCTCCCAGGGTTAGGTTTTTGGATGTTTAGGGTTTTCTCATTTATTCTTTATGTCAAAAATGCCTTTGGAGCCTCATTGTAACCGAATTCTTGCGAATGAGCATAGCCGACACATCTCTTTGCAGAGATAAGCTACCACCATTCTAGCTAGCTTGCGTGCTTTTGCAGTTTACAATCTTTTGTATTTCAAATAGTTATTAATATAATATGAGATTTACTCTATTATTTTGTTCCTTTCCTTATATTTGTGTAATTATTTTTTATATTTTTCTTCATATCATTCCTAAAATAATCTAGATCAGTGGTATCATAGTGGTCTTCTCCTTGTCATCCTCAGTGCATGTCCCCGACAAGGTCAGGGTATAGAGAATTGGGTCTCGAGCTTGTATCACGAGGACAAACAATCTCTCACACCCAAGAGACCTTCTATGGCGGAAGAAAAGAGGGACGACGGGACATGAGATCCTTTCAACTTTTGCTCGAGGAATCCCTCATGCGACAGAATAACAAGATGATGGATAGTTTCCCCTAGATCCTTCAACGGTCGTCGGCAACAACAGAGGCACCTTCAACCATAAATCACTTCGGAGGCGAGACACCCTTCAAGGTATAAGTTAAATTTGATATTACTTTATTTAAAGGCTAGAAATAGGTCGACTCTTTGGAAAAATGGTTAAATCTACTAGAGGGTTATTTCTCCGTCCACAATTTTTCCAACAGTAAAAAAATCACCTTCACGCTCCTTAAGGCCCTTCCCCATGTCCGATATTGGTGGGAGAATCATTATGAGAAAGATTTCTAGGATGAGTTTGGAATTTTTGGGCTAGGACCCACTTGGGCAGATTTTATTGATGCCCTCAAGGAACAATATTACCCTGTTGGAAGTTATGATGACCAATGCACGAGATGGACCACACTGCGCCAAGAGAGGGGCCAAACAGTGTCAGAGTTCATAAATACTTTCCATACCTTGTGTACCAAGCTGGGTATCAAAGACTCTGAGCAACATATGGTCCTCAAATACCGTGGGGATCTACATCGATACATCCAAACCTAAATGGAATTTATGGACATCTCATCACTGGGAGACACTTATTGATATGTTGTCAAAATCGAGCAGAAATTCAAGTACAAGAACAAGTGGAAGTTCATATATGAAAATCCACAACAACTAAAGTATGGTAAGCGTGGCCCTAACTCCTAGGCTAAAGAACAGATCAAGGATGTCCAACCCTAGGATAACTATCCCAAGCCACCAACAAAGAAGGGTGATGGGAAGTTGAAGAAGGAAACTGGATGAGTTATGTTAGAACATAGATTAGATTTAAAAATAAAAACCCGGAATTTTAGTTAGAACAGGCACTTTTAATTTTATATTAGCTTACTTTTTCATTTCTTGCTTAGTCTAGTTTTGATATTTTTAATATAGTTTTAATACTAAGTATAATTTTTTATTACTTTCATATTTCATTTTAATTTTATGTCAGGATTAGTTAATAATTTTAGTTTTTTATTTTTTATTTTATTTTACAAAAACTGAAAATTTTATATATATATAAAAGGCATGACCGAGGTCACATATTACAAAGGAGGGTGCTGGTGGAGGAGATACCCACTGCAAAATTTCCACAAAAGGCTTAGAAAATTGAGTCTAGCATTGATCCTACTTCACTGAAAGAAAAACTTTTCTTTTCTATCCTAGAAATATCTTGCGAAAGATTTATTTATCCCATTTTTACAAAATTGAGGAGTTCCTTACTGAACTTCTTTAAAATCGATCTTCTTATTGAGGGGGATCTAGTGCTACATTCAAATCAGGCAGCTTAGGTTCTGCTCTGCTTCCTGTTTCCTCATTTTGGATTTGTGCCGGTGATTTTGGTGGCCTGGCTTCCAACTTTGCTTCCATGTTCTCCCCTTGGCGTCTGAGAAACTCGACTTCATCTTGTAACTGATTTATTAACATGCGGTGCTGAACAAGAGTGTCAAGTGTGAAAGTGAGTGTGGAGCTATGAGAATCAAGGTAGAGTGCCAGTTGCTGGGTGGTGGAGAAATTATCTTCCACCAGTTCTTCCTCCGATCGTTCACAGGCTGAACGTTGGGCCATTTTTGCAATTACACTGACTGTGATTGCTATAAAATTACCTCCACTTCGATCACCGATGTTTCCTTTGACACTACCTTTGTCGATGTTGTTTCCTCTAGTGTTGCCTCTATCGATGTTGCCTTTGGTGCTTCCTTTGTCGATGCTTCCTCTGGTGTTGCCTCTATCTACACTGCCTCTGGTGATGCCTCTATCGATGGTGCGTCTTTCGATGCTACCTCTAACAAAGCTTCCCTAGTGTTGTCTATGGTGTCATTTCTCTACGCTTCTTTCTGTGAGTCCGATGCTCACGAATTTATCTTGTGTTATCCCCATGTTGTTGGAGTAACGACATATTCCTAAATTGATTCGGCATGTTAAATCCCCTTCCCCTATGAAATTACAAACTATAGAGTTCTAGTGTGGATGGATGTGACAATGAATCAAGAGATTTCCTTCCAATTTACCTCCTCTAGATATGTGCATGATGCATGAATGCCATGCAATCTCAAGATTTGAGTGTCTTTCAAGCGACAGAGCGACATGTACTACCTACATTCCCTTGCGTTGAATCATGACTGAGTTCCCTTCAAATGCGTTCACCTCAAGTGAATTTATGGCATAGATGATTTTGCAGGCTACTGAGCAAGCGTGGAGAGATGGGTATGACGAGTTCCCATGGAGGAGGAACACAGAGCAATACGAGATATCCATTGTGTCATCCTTTTTTGTGCAGGTTCTCACAGCTCGGATGTTATGGGAGTAAAAATCCTCCCCGAGCATGATGCTCGGCTTACAACACACCGCAGCCAGTTGTAGCACCACTTGGAGACCGGCGCCAAGTGGAGCGATGACGGGCAGGGGCTAAGTCATTAGGGGGGGGCTAAGAAAAGGTGCTTGTCCAACATTTCCTTATGACCTAGGGCCTTTCCAATTGCTAAATTCGCTTGTTCATCTGCTTCTGTATTTTTAGCGCATGGGACATGGTAGAAGGAGGAATGGAATGAGTACAGGATTGATCTGATCCTTTCAATGACTCTTTTCAACTTTGAGTTCTTTGGGCTTATCCCTTTAACGAAGTGATGAATTATATTTTTTGAGTCCCCTATTACAATAATGCTGACGAGTTGTCTTTCCTCATCTTGGAGTACTCCTTGATATATCACATAAGCCTCTGCCATATGGGAGTAGGAAAGGGATAGAGAGAGGGAATAGAGGTTATATTTTGGANTCTAGACTCTAGGGGAAAGGGAAGGGAGGGTAGGGGAATTGGGGGGGGTTAGCCATGGGTGGGATAAGTTGGGAGGCCAAGGGTTCATCATAGAAAATTGGGGTGTGAGGGGCGGATTTGGATCTTAAGAGGCTCGAGAGACTTGGAAAGAAGGGGGTTTCTGGAAGATTTCCATCAACTGAAATCGTTGTTAATTTACAAGAAGTAGAAAAAGAGTTATATATGAGATGAGAAGGAGGGACTTTAACCGAAATGTCGACTGCGATCTCACTACAAGTAGGGGGGTTGCATCAATTACATGGGATTTTGGAGCCTGGGGAGCATCTTCTACTCGATATTTCTTCAGAGAAACCAAGAGATGATATGTTGGAAGGCATTTCTTGGATTAGAAATCATCGCCAGTGGTATTCTTTGTCCATCGAAATCTATGTTCCCCTTTGTTTCAATCCATGACGATCTTTCCATAGGAGTGGCATCAATCACATTTGAATGGTATACCCTTGTAATCTATGGATTTCTCAATGGATGTTCCTCTGAATGTGATAGTGATGTCCTCAGCTAATCCTTTAGATTGTTTGATGTCAACCAGGATCTGGGCCATTACCATATAGCCGAAGGAGATGTAGGAGCGGTCTACTTCATAGATGATCCGACGGATTATTTTGAGAATGAAATGAAGGCTAAGATATAAAAATGAAATACACATAAATATTGCAAGAAACGCAGAGATAAAGTAATACACGATTTCTATTAATGAGAGAAATGTACAAACACTGTAAAAATACAGAGTGAATGAACTCGCTAGAATGGTGGTAGCTTACCTCTGAGAAGAGATGTGATGGATACATTCATTCACAAGAATATGATGTTTACAATGAGGCTCCAAAGGCATTTTAACATAAATAAAATCCAAAACCATAACCCCAAAAGACGAAAATGCCAAAAGGTTTGAGGGCCCCAATGGGGTAATTAATACGTCAACTTCCCGAGGGCGTAACTTTTGCATACAATCTTCGTTTGGGGCACACGATAGCTCATTGGAAAGGTCTAGCCAAGAAGAACACATTTATAATTCACACAAGCAAGATACTTTAATTGACACCTGCGCCCACAAATGTAAAAAAAAATGTCGTTTAGGGCCTCAAAACGGCCCCGAAAGTTTGGGACTCGAAAAACTGTAGAAAAATTGATAAGGTGGAAAATTGTATTTCAAGCGAGTGGAATAGGTGGGTAGCCATGGATATCCACCTGGATCATTCATCCCCCATTAGGAAGCTATGTTCTCCATTTTTTAAAGTTCTCGTGGAATATTTTGTTGAATCTGAACCTTGGTGAGTTGCTTTCCTTACTTAAGAAGTTGTCTTGCTTAACTTGTTGAAGGTTCTCATGAACTTGTTGTTGAAGGGGTTGGATCCATTCAACCAATATAGCTGCATGATCTTCCTGAGTGTGGGAGGAATTTGTCGATGAATATGTAGCATGAATAGTATGAAGGACTCTGTTATAACTTTGCTTGACTAGACAGTGTGGAGGAACCCATGTAGGTGCAGTAAGAATATCATTGTGCTCTTCTATAATCTTGTCAATCTACTTCTCCTGGATAGAAAGGTATTGGGTCGAAGTTTTAGTGATTTCAGTGTCCTCTTGTTTTCTTTTTGACCGGATCACAAAGAATCTAAACTTTGTCGTATGAGAGACTACTTTGTGGAAGTTCTTTGGTAGGACTGTAGTCGGAACTACCTTTGGTACCCTGTAGATATGACCCCCCAGAGTAACAATGACACTACGGGGTCGAAACTCATAAAAAACATGACGCTTCCACATATATGTCTAGCCTAAAACAACATCACATACTTCTAATGGGGAAACATCATATAGTACCTCATCCTTGAAGGGCTTGATTCCATAGGACATGCAACACTACTAGCTAACACAAAGATCTTGACCCTGGCATAGCCACTTGATGTTGTACGGTTGGGGGTGTGGTGTTGTTGGCATATCAAACCACTTGATGACCTTTGTTGAGATGAGGTTCGTTTATCTTCCACTATCAATAATAAAATGCAGTGAGGTCCCCTTCACCCACATCTGTAAATGGAAGAGGTTCTCCCCCTCCTCGGGATCCTTTGGTTCTTCCAGTTGGATTGTTGTGGTCACGATAGTAGCAGTGGGTTATGCATTAATGATTTGTTTTGTTTTATTATTTTCTGAATCAAGGTCTGAGTCAGGTCTCATCTCTGTTTCTTTGAGCTCGACCACCAATGACTACTTTGAGCGAAATTCATTGGTGTTGTGCCAAGGGATTTTGTGAAAGTCACACTACTTCCCAATGTCCTTCTTCATCTTCATCTTACCCTTATTTTCCTGTGGCTTGGATTGGTTGTCTTGAGATTTGTTTTTTTGTGAGTTAGAGTCACCTTTACCATACTTTGGTTGTTTCATATTTGCAGACCAGAACTCCTTCTTGTTATGCTTCTTAAATTTCTGCTCAATTTTGACAACATATCGATAAGCGAATTTTAGTGATGAGATGTCTAGAAACTCCATTTCATTTTGGATGTACTCGTGTAGAGCCCCATGGTATTTTAGAACTAGATTTCACTCAGAGTATTTGATACATATCTCAGTATGCAAGGTATGGAAGGTATTTTTGAACTTTGGCACTGTTTGGAATTGCTCTTGACACAATGTGGTCCATCTAATGTACTGGTCGTCATATTTTCCAACATGGTAATATTGTTCCTTGATGGCATCCATAAAAAATTCCCAGGTGGGTTCAGCCTCAAACATTCCAGACTCCTCTGTGGAATTTTTCTAACAATAATTTTCCCACCAATATTTGACATGGGGGACAACCTTAAGGAGTGAAAAGGTGATCTTTTATTTATCAGAAAAAATGTGGACATAGAAATAACCTTCTAGCATATTTAACCACTTTTTCAAAGCATCCACATCTATCTGACCTTTAAACACGGGAATATCAAAATTAACTTGTACCTTGAAAGGGGTGGCACTTCCAAAGTGGTTTCTTTATGAATACTTGTATGTTTTTGTTGGAAGTCGTTGAAGGATTTGGGAAAATTTCTCCATCATTTCGTCCCTCTGTCATGTGAGGGATTCCTCGAGAAATAGTTGAATAGAATCTCATGCTCCCTTTTCTCTATATTCTTCCACCATGGGAGGCCAGTTGGGCTGGAGAGAGTGGTTTTCCTCAATAGAAACTAGCTCGAGAGCCAACTCTCTATATCCTAACCTCGTCGAGGACATGCACTAAGAAACGACAAGGAACAACCTGCTTTAATACCACTGATCAAGATTATTTTGACAACGAAATAAAGGTGAATATATAACAATGAAATACACATAAATATTGCAAGAAACACAAAGATACAATACTACACAATTTATATTAATGAGAGAAATGTACAGACACTGTAAAAATACAGAATGAATGAACTCGCTAGAATGGTGGCATCTTATGTCTGAGAAAAGATGTGACGTCTACGCTCATTTGCAAGAAGATGATTTTTACAATGAGGCTCTGGAGGCCTTTTTAACATAAAGAAAATCCAAAACCCTAACCTTGTAAGATGAAACACCAAAAGGTTTGCAGGCCCCGATGGGGTAGTTGATACGTCAACTTCCCCAGGGAGAAAATTTTGCATACGATCTTTGTTTGGGGTGCACGATAACTCATTGGAAATGTCTAGCCTAGAAGAACACATTTGGATTAGGCCTAGGCTAAATCAATTGGTTATTTCTTGGGCCCCCAAACGTCAAAAAAGTCGTTTAGGGCCTCAAAATGGCCCTGAAATTTTGGGACCTGAAAAACTATAGAAAAAATGCCCAAGGTCGAAAATTGTATTTCGAGCTAGTGGAATAGGTGGGTGGCTACCAATATCCACCTGGATCAATAAAAGAAGTCGATGGTTTTTTCAATCTCTTTGAATACCTTGTTCGACCAAAATATCATTGGGAGGCCCGGAAGCTAAACCCACACAGGGGAGATTTCGACTCTCTCGGAGGTGGAATCAAAATCTACAAACGATTTATTCAAAATTAAATATTGTGCTCCAAAATACTATTTACCTATGATAATTTGGTGGGTGTCTAGTGCCAAATTAAAATTCCATGCCATCCAACCCTTGCTAAGGACCAGGTTCTTTGGGACATATCCCAAAATAGGAAAGAAGTTCTGAGCAGTCCAATGGTGTAAGGAAAATGCATAAAACATTTTACTGATAAACCTCTTGATGAGGGTTTCCTGCTACATCGTTGTGATTTCAGTGAGTTGTATATTTTCTCCAAGAATCATGTGAGTAACCCTCGCCTTTCATTTTATACAACGCTTTGCCTTCCTTTGATCCTCCATGTTAGCAACACTAGGGTTTGAGACAGTGAAGGTCATAGGTCTCAGAAGGTTCCCATGAAGAATGTATTATGAGAGAAGGTTTCAGATAAATCCATTTGTCTGATGGGTTTTTTGATGTAATAAATTTTCATAGGTATATTGCAAGTACAGACAATCAATGATGGAATCAACATTATGATGGAAATTGGGTTGTACAGATTGATCATCTTCAGAGATGTGGGAGGAATTTGGATCGGTGGTCACTCACGGAGAAACCTAGAGTGATGGAGATTCCACCCCACAAGATGATGGGGGAAGTATCTTGTCATGAGGGGAGGAAGGGGGTTCACACGAGGTGGAGGCATGGAAAGGACCATGGATAGGGTGAGGTAGATTCTATATTCAAGAGGTATCATCATCAATGAGAGTTGCAGAGCTGAGCGAGGATGATGAGGGAGATGATGAGACCTAGGATGTCCAAATATTAACTCTAAGAAGTGGGTCCTCTGAAAAATACAAGAGTTCCTCATCACCATATGCCATTATGGCATGATCTGGAGTTGAGAACCATCCCTGTCAGGACATCATCCATTGACATCATATGAACCCTATGAAAACCCTAACAACCCAAAAATCACAGACTCCCAAACCAAGCCCAATCAATCGAGACACCCTATTTTGGTCATGAGTTCAAAAGAATATAATACATTGATATGTATATATTTTAAAATTAATTGTTTTTTTGCAAATTTTCAATTAATCTTCTCAAAATCAAATATTTTTTATAATAATAATAATTTTTATATTTTTGTTATTGTATTTTGATATAATGATTGCATTAATGTGTTATCCAACAAATCACACCTATGTTATTTGTAACAATGTAAATCGTCCATATATTAATTAGTCAACAACACACCATTTTATAACATTCAACAATGCAATAAAATAAGAAACTCATTTTATTATATATGAGTAAGAGACCCATCGTCATACAAAATGGGACAATGTAAAGGTCCACACTAATCAAAATGAAATCAATATGTAATCGTTACACATATTGGTAACATGCCCTCATGCAATTGGGATAATATGCCGATTACATTAAACAAAATCCTCGATTTTCATAGATAAATATTCCAAAACATACAAGTTGCAGTAACATTCAATTATATTGATTGTCATTCATCACTTGAATTGTTGTCATCACTCGAGTTGCATGCATGCCTCATTTCTTCTTCACTTGTAGGTGATATTATACGCTCGTTATTTAACCTAATGTTTTATTGATTGGCTTATTTTTATGTTACACCTCTTCATGTTCCATCTACAAACATAGAAATAAAGTGTAATAAGTGTATCTACATTTGTATAATAGAATATACATGATTGTGTAAATAAAAAAGTGTACTGTAGCAGTGAGTGTTTCATAAAAAAATACACATTCTTTCGAATCCATGATGCATGTCATCTCTCAAAATATCTTTTGTTGGCTGCACTCTATACTTTGTTTCATGCATGTTTAATATGCCATGACAAAACACAATCAATATAATTAATATAAAGGTTTCTTGTTGTTCCATTAATTATAAACAAGGGAAGTTAAACAACATAGCTACTTACAATTTTTTCAATTAAACCTTGATACCTCAACATATACTCAGAACCCATACTTAACCCAATGTATATCAATTCTTCAGTTGGTATTTCTTTGTATATTAGCACCTATTAGAAGACATCCATGGACAAGTGTAAATTAATTATTTAAATACAAAGATCACAATAAACATGAAATCTTAAGGTTGAAAACCTAAGAATGCATAAACTTTGTGATCAACCCTTTTACTCCTCATCATCATGTCTTATGAGCTAAATGGGTTCCATTTTTTTTTTGCAATAAAACAATTGAAAATTAGTATTTCATGCCATAATTAAATTCGAAGTACATAAAAGAATAAAATAATGATTACATACCTCGGATGCACGTTGTTATTGGAATGGCTCCTCCTGTAATGCAATTATGTGCATTTATTTTACCATCTCCTTGTACACTTTTTTGGACATCCGTATCGACATATATTGGTTTTTCCCTCGTTTGTCCCTTGGAATTTGCATAATATTTGTGAAAAACAAAAAACACAATAATTTGTTTTTAAATCGACATGATAGTAAATATAGCAAAAAAATTAATTTGGTAATTTTTGGGACATATTATAGAAAAACATGTTTAGTGATCATACTTTCGGAATGATTATTTTTTATTATTGTAAGTTTTTTCTATTGCAAGTCTCACAGGTCTCATTGACCATTTCTCTAGAAAATCTTCCGGTATTTTATATATAACTTGATTATTGGATTCATTGGGTTGTTTTTTGTATTGCATGTGGAAAGTACGTCTATACATTCTTTCCACTATATCCCTCAAAGTTTTGTAAAACAATTTGACCCTATCATTAAATTCTAACACCACTCCAGATGAACTGAGGACCAAGTCATCATCATTTAAATCCTTCATAATTTTTATCTTCTTTGGACAAAATTTCGTTCCCTCACTACCAATCCCTGCAAACATTAAAAAAATGCGAAATCAAGTGTTTAAAACATGTTAGCGACTAATGTTAAGAAATTATTTTTAGTAAAAAGTCAAAGAAAAACTTCATGTTGAATACCTTTTGATCAATCTGATTCCTCTCTTTGCAACATTTCCATAAATATTTTATACTCTTTTGCATTGAAATTGCGAACAATATTATTGAGTTTTTTCAAGTTTTTGCTTTGCATGGCACGCCTTAACCAATACATATCATTAATTTAAACCTACAAATAATTCAAAAATATTAATTTTTTAATAAAAATTAAAGAACTTGCCTTGTTCTCCTGTTGGGGTGAGATACCATCGTGCTCACTAGAATAAGTTTTTTTCCTTGAACTTATATCCAACATCTTTTATAAAAAAAAAAAAATAGGAATCATGAGATATAAATATTATGAAATATTTTTTACAAAATAAGGTTTCGATGCATATAGTAAAATAGAAGGCACAGATGCGTTAAATATATGTATCCACATTGGTATATGATTATCGTGTTGTTACAAAATTGAAAATGTTTTGTTTACAAATTATTATATTCACATGGTGCTCTATAAATTAATAGAAGCATCGGTGCCTCATTATTGTTTATTGCGCACCACCGAACCCGTGAACAAATTTAAAGCATGATTCTTTTGGTATTAAAAACAATGTGATTTTAATTTTAAACTCAGTGGTAACGTTGACAAGAGCATGCACACTTATGTGTTATTCCTGTACAGTGTGCACCACTAACTGGAAAAGAATTTTTTTAAATATAACTAACATGGACGGGTTTTGGAATCCAATGCAATGAGTATTCTCATTGTAACGGATACCAAACTCCCCATATACAAGTAAAGAAGCCCCATAAAAATCTATTGCTTAAAAATAATCTCGTTGTGAAATATAGATAGGGAAACCAAGAGAAACAACAAGAAATCTAGGGCTTCCAATACCGAAGGTAACTATGAAACCCTTTATTTTTTTGAGAATGTACTAAAAATTGTTTGAATCAAATAGGGGAAAGACTGAGATGATCAATAGAATCAAATCACATACTTGAAATTTCTCCTCTGTAGATTTGTATGTGACCTACGATGATCCCTTACAAATTTGGCTCTTCAAAAAAATCTACCCACTCCAAAGTCTTTGCTAGTAAATCTCTTTTGCATAAATCTCCCCTCTAAATTTTGGCAAAATAATGAAATAATGATTGGGGTTTTCATTTATAAACACATACATTTAGAAAAATGAAAGTCCCACTCATTTTTTCGTTGTATATTTCGATGCATTGATGATAAACGCACGCACTATTTTTTTGTAATTTACTTTCCGGTGTCATGTACAGTTTATAGAGCACCAATGCACTTTTTACATAAAAACACACTAGCAAACAATTTAATGAACCAATTACAAATGAAAACCTCCACAATTAAAGTTCACAGGTTTTGATTTGCGAAGACAAAAATGGAGGTCACTCTTCGATACCTCTCATAATTTAGCACATAAAATTGATTCTCTACCACTGCCTCGACACTCTGGCTTGCATCTCCTCCTCCACGTGTTCCTCAAATTTCTCCAAGATATTGTCCTCATCATGCCTGTAGCCATAACTAGCGTCAATTCGCTTGTAAATCTCATAAATAGACCTCATATTCTTCACCTTTGGGGGCTTATCGAATAGCTCTTTGATGTTGTGGAGAAATTTCACAACCCCGAAGTATCTGTAACTAGGGCCCTTTCCAGTGGCACAAGGAACATCAACTTTGTTCCCTTCCAAGTTCATCATCTTGGCTTCTACTTTGGCATAATTAGGACCCCAAGCTTTGTGATTTGAGCTTCCCCGTGCCACTTTTGTTTGATCAGCGAGAAAGGAACCCTTGTGGATGTCTTCATTATAATACTTTGTCAACCTCAAGAATGACCTAAATCCCATATTTTATGTTTAATAGAAGTTAAGAAGAACATTTGAAAAAAATTTGATGATCCATAAGAATCACCATCATACCTTATCACTAAATATTAAGCATCGCCTTGGCCTCAACCTGCTCCTCCATGAGATCCTCACTTGTGTATTTACAAATAAGCTCATATTTCTTCTTCTTCACAACCATGCACTCAATATTTTTCTCATTTGAAAGGGTCACATGGTAAAAAAACTCTTGTTGTCTCTACTATTGATTTCCCTTGTCTCTCTCTCCCATTTCTTCGGCCACATCCTCCTCTTCCTCGAACAAGACCAACTTAAAAGAATCAAATTCCATGCTTTTTACTGTTAACCTAACCTCCCTCTTGATAGACTTGATCCTCTACCACTCCATCGAAACTTTGGATGACATCTCCTCCTTCGTATGTTGCTCAAATTTCTCCAAGATATTGTCCTCGTCATCCTTGTATCCATAATAACTAGCGTCGGTTTGCTTGTAAATCTCATACCTAGACCTCCTCTTCTTCACCCTGAGAGGCTTATTGAATATCTCTTTGATATCAGGGAGAAATTTTCAGCCCCAAAGTATATGTAACTGGGGCCCTTGGTGGTGGCACCGAGCACATCAACGTCATTCCCTTCCAACTCTGTCATCTTGGCCCCTACTTTGGCATAATTAGGATTGGAAATCTCTATGATCTAAGCTTCCTAATGCCCCTTTTCCTTGATGAAATTGTTGGTTTTTTCATTGAGGTCTTGGAGGAAATGTTCATTGAGGCCCAAGTTATGAATCACCATGACCTATTGTCCAATCTCTCGAATTATATGTTGCTTCCATTTTTCCGTCTCTGTGAAATCGCGATAGGCTGAGACCAGGAATGAACACCTCTCCTTGGGCTTCTTTTACTTTGCGAAGGAAAAAATAGAGGTCACTCTTCGGTGCCTCTCATTTATAAACATGTACATTTAGAAAAATGAAATTATTTTTCATTTTTTTATGTATATTTCGGTGCGCTATATAGTTTAAAGCACACTAGTGAACTTGTTTCATAAAAAATCACCGACAAACAATTTCACTGAAAAAACACAAATGCAAACCTCCACAATTAAATTTTGTATAGGTTTTTCTTTACAAAGGAAAAATTACAGGTCAGTCTTCAGTGCCTTTCATAATTTAGCACACTAATGTGTTTTGTATATACTAACGCATTGGGACGTAAGAAAATAATTAAGCACATCAATAACTTTTAAAAGACATTTGAAGTTCTGTTTGAAGTTAGATTGTTCTATGCTTCCCAAACTTTATTTTAAGAATTTATTCATGTATTGATGATAGTTTGGCTCAAATGTACAAAAAATAATTTATAATATCAAATGGCCAATTCTTCAAATTCCAGCTCAATGCATATCGTTGCAAGTTCTTCAAATTATTCCCCACTATTTGTAGTAAGTCCAGATTTTATCTATAATTCATTTCTCTAATTGAATTTTTGTTATGTGTGCACATGCATTTGAATAATTGTTCATTGAATTTTGTAGGACCATGATTAAGGATCGAGTTTGGATGTGCAAGATAATCCACCAATCCAAAAATGTCGCAAGCTATTATCAGGAGAAAGATACTGCGGGTAGATGTTTGATGAAAATGGATAGTTGCTTCCCTGCCAATTTTATCATGCCATATTCCAACAACCACCTTGGGTCAACGGTACTACACCGTGAATTGGATCTCTTTTATGACACCCTAGTAGTATGTGGTTGATCAAAATGTAAAGGATTGAAGGAGAACCCTTGATGTGTCACGTTGTCCCATTATATTAATGATTGACTACCCAAAGTTGACAGCCTAATACCTCCCACTGTGGTCAAGAATCCAATAGGTGATATATAAAAGACACATAGGAACACTTCCATATGATCATTTTTGAAAAGTTGGAAGCCAGATCAACTAAGTTTCATACTAAATTGAATAACCTGTCTCCTTCTGTTGAGTCGATGGAGATTTTCAGTGAGCCAAAGTATGATATCCATACTACCCAAAACATCTCTACTAGGAGATACAAAAAGTTGTATGAGATGAGAGATCAAATGTCCAATTACACACCAAAGTTGGTTCAATTTTTGGAAGGTAGCGATGACTTCCCTCGTCCTATACATTTGAAAAGTAAATACCAGAAATGTTACAACCAAGCTTTGTATGGCGCTTGGTCATCTTCCATGCTTGTGCCCGATGTTGGAACCAAATTATCTTTTTGTGGTAATTGTTATATGATTGCCAAGTCTAAAATAAATGTTTCAAATATTGGGTTGCTCATCTTTTCACGTGTATTTGTCCCTCTCAAACAATCAATAAAACTTATGTAATTTTTTGTCCTCTTTATAGTCAGTTTGATTACTTGAATATTGTGAAATACAAACATAGCATTTCCATGTATAGTATGTGCATGAACAGTTATTCTTTTGAAAACTTTAATAGGAAAAACATGTTATATATCACTGGTCGTCCATGAACTTGTTGGATAGTTGGATTTCATTGATGTCAACCCTTAGATATTGATGTAAACCCTTGGAGAGGTTTAGATATGTTGGACATTTGTATGATCGAGATTGATGGTGATTTAGTTGGGTACATTTGATCTAGTCTACATGTATCCTTGGAGGTGTGGTTATGGGACCCGAAGTTGATTGAGGTATATGGAAATGGAGGAAATTTAAATTGAAGGTAATACTATCATGGATTGATAGTAAATGTTGTGTCGTTTCCGGTGATATTTGGAACGCCACGTTGTTACTTATTGTTAGGCAGTTATGGCTTTGTAAAGGTGGAAGCCCCTAAGTGTGGTTAAGAAGCCCTGGTTGGTTACACGTCAACTAGTCAAAGGGGTAAATTTGTTGTAACAAGAAAACCCTAGAAGCCCTAAAGTAAGGAGGGGAGTTAACTAGAATTTTTATAAATATGCCTCAAGGAGTCATTCACTTGCATACACTCGCACACTTATGCATTGATCATGTATCTTGTGATCTAGTGAATTTTTATGGTTTAGTGAATAGTTATAGTCTATCTTGGTGTCTTCGTGAATGCGATGGGAAGTATGAGGCAACGAAGAAAGTGCAAGAAAAGTGCGATATTTTCAGAGTTGTAGAAGGCTAAAAATTTTGAAAAACCCTAATTTCTAACATCCTCGTGGGTTGCACTATATCTGTCAAGTGAGGCATCCTTGCGGGTCAGCTAGTGTCTTTCTAGTGAGGCACTAGTAAATTTGGGATAAATATTAATCCTAGGTCCTTGAAGTCTGAAGCAAGTACACAAGTCAACATTATACAGGTTTAGATCAACTACAAAAGTTCTGGTATGGTTATGTGCTAGTTTTAATAGTTATATTTTCTTATGATGTGTTGAATGCTTGGGGCATTCTTGGTGTGATGGTTGTGGTACTTGGACATTGTATATGTTGGATGGTTAGTTGAGTGAGAAGCACTCTTATGTATGGTATAGTACTGATATGGTTCTTATAGTTTGCATCTTTGAGCTACTTGTACTTGGTTGAGGGATATCTATGTTGTATGGTGATGTATGCATGAAGGACATGCATTGGTTCTTTCAGATTCTTCATTGATGACATGGTACAAATATGCATATGGTTATTGGTATGGTATGTGGTACAGGATTGATGATTGATATGGTATATGGTTGAGATACATTTCTTGGCACATGGTTTATGGTAGTTAGTTGAGGCATACCATGAGTGATATAACACTTGTTTGAGGTACATAGTTGGCATGTTGTATGGTCGATGATGTTATTGGTATTGGTACATTGATAAATGAACTTGTTAGTGATACTGATATATTCTTTGTACACATTTGACACGTATTCTTGGCATATGGTTGAGGCACTTCATTGTTGATATCTTATGGTATATGGTATGGTGTTGATGTACATGGTTTATGTGCATGGTTGGCACATGGTATGGTATAGGTGTTGATGATACAGGTGGTGATACAGGTTTGGTGCATGTCGATGCACTTGTTTATGTTACAGGTTACAGGTTGATGCATGGTACAGTTTGGTACTTCATTGAGACACATATCTTTTGATGGTATGTGGTGATGCTTGGTAGAGGCATGTGTTGGTGTGTTGAGCATATAGCTTGAAATATGCTCTTGGTGATATTGGCATGATTTGCATGCAGATTAGAGTGGATCTCGTTCCGTGGATGAGATAGTTATTGCTTGGATAGGTTGTTGTGATAGTGATCGTTTGGATAGGTTGATAGTGATAGGTTGGATACATTGATAGGATGATAGGTTACAGGTTGATGTGACAATGATAGTGGCAATGACAGTGACAGTGACAATGGCAGTGGCAGTGATTGTGGTAGTGATAGTTGGTCTACAATTATATTTCAGGGTGGCAGGACGGGGCAAGGAAATGTGTTGGGTATGTGTTATATTCTTTGCATGATTAGTAGTGTCTACGTTGCACTGGGCGCATAGGGGGGCAAATGCCCCTCGAGAAACGTGTCACATATTTAGGTGGTTTTTTGACACATGGTTTCTTTGCCGATGGTTTTCTATTTCCGGTTAAGGAATTAGGGTTGTTGACTAATCCAAGCCATTGGGTTAGGGTTTTGTATGTCGCTAGCTCTTATATGTATATTGTATTGTAAACAATGTAATATGATGAATGAATATAGAATATGTTGGTTTTCCCAGTTTGGGTTTCCAGGGGAAAAATCTCTATGTAATGTTTGTTTTTTCCATTGTATCTTTTATGTTCTTTTACTGAAAATCTGTTTGCAATAAATATTGTACAAGGTTAAAATCTACAAAAGGGGGTTGTATCCTCCTTTCGGTTGGAGCCAAAGAATCAGGGAGTTGGAGATTCCTTCAGGTTAGAGCCCGAGAACTAGGTGGTTGTATCCAACTTCCGGTTGGAGTCGTAGAACCCAAGGGGTTGCAACCTCCTTCTAGTTGGAGCTAGAGAATTCAGGGAGTTTTAGCTTCCTTCAGGTTGGAGCTAGAGAATTCAGGGAGTTTTAGCTTCCTTCAGGTTGGAGCCTGTAAATAGGGGGTTGTAGCCTCTTTCTAGTTGCAGCTAGAGAATTGGGAAGTTGGTGCTTCCTATGAATGAATTCTTGATATATAAGAAATCATTTTGTGGATTTCTCTCATTCGGGTTTACAGGTAAATTATGGTGTATCGTGTACTTGATGTGATGTTGTTGATGTGATGGTTCTTATGGTTATATGCTCATGATATACTGATGATATATGCTCATAATATATTGATGATATATTGTTGAACATTGTTGATAAAGTTGAAGTTTATATATTGTGGTTAAAAGTGGTAAAAGTGCTCATATTTTCACCCCCCGCCCCCTCTCAATATTCCAACATAACTCATGGGAACATTGCAGGGTTCATAAATAGTTGTATGTCCTTATTATTTAGTGCAAATTATTCTTTTGAGGAACACTCCAATGATAAAGAGTTCTTTATGAAAAGGAAGGCATCCAGATTTGTTGTTGTGCATGAAATACATAGTTTGTCTCCTGGTGATTAGTTTTTTTATAAATTATAAGTTTTGTAGACCTCCAACCACTCATAAAAAACGCCTTGCAATGGGTCTACCTTTATATGTTCCCTTAGGGCATAAGAAAAAGATGATTGAGTAATTGTATTTTTGGATTTTCAATGGAACTAGTGTAAATGCATTGCTTAATTCAACATGTGTTTTATAAAGTGGTTGGTTACATGTTTATTATGGGGAAAAAATATACATGCTTCTAATAAATGTTTGGTATAATTTTTGAACATATTAAATGCTTGTGTTACTAATATAATTGATGTAATGTTAAATATTTTTACAATTATGATTCTGATGACGAGTGACCTTTCTACCATATACCATTGCACCCCACTGTGATGTCAAATCAAAAGAATGTTATTAAACGAGAACAAATTAGAGAGTAAGCATACCAAGCATGGTTGAATCAACCACCTATTCAATTCCAACTACGTCCTGAGTCACCAATTCAAAACCTCTACGATAACACTAGTTCTTCACATGTTGGGGATGAAGGAAATGATATAGAGGTTGGTATGGATGATTTCTTATGGGATACCCAAGCCATGGAGGGAATGTTGTTACATACATTCTAACAAAATGAACCAGGGGATGACATTGATATCATCAACACCTTCTTTGAAAGTCTGAAATATGCTTCCACCACCCCTCTCTTTGGACATGGGTCAAGGTCTACCCAACTAGGGACAACAATGTTACTATTCAACTTGAAAGAAATATACGGTATGTCAGACATGTGTTTCTCGAGACTTTTGAAGTAACTAACCATTAATTCCCCTATATTTTTAAGGAATCTTCTCACACAATAAAGGAAGAAAATGGTTGATTTTATGCATTCTTAATGATAGTGTACATTTTTATTTCCCACTAATTGTAGGTTACTCAAATATAAGGTAATTTTGAGTAATAATGTCTTACTCGATAACTATGTAGAGGCAAAGAAAATGTTGAAAAGGTTGGGTGTTGAGTACATATCATACCACACATTTCCAAATGATTGTATTCTATATAGAGACGAATATGTGGACAAAGATATATGTCTAAAGTGGGCACCATAGGTACCATAAATAAAAAAAGCAAGGGTAAGGAAAATGGTCCTCCTCATAAGATATTGAGGCACATGCCTATAATTCCAAGGATTCAAAGGCTCTTTCATTGCAAATAATTCGTCGTGTTGCAGGGGTAGCATGCCTCATATAGAAGTGAGCTAGGATTTATGTGAATCCCAACAGATTCAATAGCCATGAAGCATATAGAGGATACATGGCCCAACAAATTCAAGGATGAAGTATGGAGCCTATGATTCAACATAGTCATGGATGGAGTTAACCTGTATTCCCTGCAAAACACTGATTATTATGTTTTTCCATTGGTAGTGATCAATAACAATATCACCCCATGGTTCTTCGTAAATAATGAACATCTTATGTTGGCTCTTATAGTCCCAAGTAGAAGACAAGTGAAGAGAATGGATGTCTACCTCCAATCATTGATCGATGAATTTAAGAAATTATGGGAAGGGATACATTTATATGATGTATCAAGACCCATCCCAATGGAGAGGTCTTTTACATTGTATGTCATATGTGCATAAAACACGTATGATTATCCAAGACTAGGAGTTTGTTCTAGTAAGCATGTTGATTGGTTTTTTTATATCTATAATGTTATTTGACATACTTAATTTGGTGCAACTATCTTTTTGACACTAACATTCTCTGTATAGAATAACATCACAGGTGTTGTAACAAAAGGGTATCATGGATGTAAATGTTGTGTACCTTCTATAAAGGATAGGTGGTCCAACCACCTACGAAAGCCAGCATAATACTGCTCGAGGGAAGTCCTCCCAGAATACCACCCTTATAGAAGAGTTGCATCTTCTTTCAATGGTAAACCAGAGAGAACCAGGAGACCTGAAATAATCATATCGATAGATTGGATTAGGGAATATGACACAGATAAGGAGAAGGAAATGGAAGAATTGTTTGATTCAAATGGGGAACCCTTTTTTGATGATCCTGAATTTTTTGACACCTATGTTGATAAAATGTACGTTGGGATGAAAAGGAAATATGTAGTTTATGAGCTTCCATATTGGGAGATTCTTAAGATTTCCCACTTACTAAATCCCATGCATATATTAAAAAATGTTTCATCTTCTTTATGGAGGCACATATCATCAAATAAAAGTGACATGTTGGCTATTAAGAGAGATCTTATTTCTTTGAATACTAAAAAGAAACATTGGACAAGAAAAGAAAGTAGAGGAGAGACCGGTCCCTCTTGGTCTTTGAAAGAAGGTGGTGTCCCATGGATTTTCAAGAAAGATGATATTTCTATGGTGAAGGATTTTATATTGGGTGTGAAGTCACCTTCTTTATATGGGTCAACTCTACAACGTTGCTTCATTGTAGAAGGGCATTGTTTGGGGTTGAAATCACATGACACTACAAGGAGAACACCTTCTTGTGGAGGTTTTTACAAAATCTCCCTCAAAAATATATACCTTGTTTATTTATAGCGGAGGCGAGCAGGTGGAGGTTTTTGCATAGGTTTTTTTATCAGTGTGCCTTTAAGTTCAACCAACACTAGTTCATACATGAAAAATAACACATTGGTGAATCAATGTTCAAAAGCATCGCCATACTTTATAATAAAAAATACATGCACTGGTGTTGTTGAACATTACGCACCGATGTGCCCCACTATCGTTAGGCGCACCACGGTAGGGTAAACAAAAAAAAATCAAAACAATTTTCATTGTTACAGTGCATCTCGTGCTTCCAAACTCTCAAGAAAGCACCGGTGCGCATCATCCTTCCTAAGACGCCTTGTTTATGTTGCTCTACACCGACTTGGATAACTCCATTAATAGATTCCACACATTTCCAAATTTTGGAAATTACCATGACTTTTCATTTCTCTCAATGATGAAACCATGTCTCCTCGAGACATAAGAGGCTAGGTAGTTTTTTTATTATCTTCCTATTTGCATTTTCATCCAATCAAAATTTGAATTTAGCTTGAAATTTGACATTTTTTTCAATTTTTTTTCAATTATGTGTGGTGCACATGAATGCTTTGGCTCATCTCCAAGCAATGAATATTGTGTTGAATTCACAATGAGCATCACCATCAGGGCGTGCCATATATTAGTATGCATTGATTTCATTCCAACAAGAGAATTGCAATAAACTATAAAAACAAAGCAGTGCATCCTTCGGAATGCCCCACAACTAGTGCAAAATTGGATTCGACCTACACCGAGACATTTCACTTAATTAACTGCACCTCTAACTTAAAAATTTAGAAAATTTAATGTAGTGGTGCAACCATTTTAACCAACTGCATCAATGCGTACACAAAAAATAAAGCACTAATGTGTCAATGTTCAAAAGCACCACCATATTTTATAATAAAAATTACACGCATCGACTAAATCACATTGGTGCCATTGAACATTAAGCACTAGTGCACCTCACTATCATCAGGGGCACCGTCGTAGGGTAAATAAATAAAAATTTACCAAACCAATGTTCATTGTTACAATGCATCTCGTGCTTCCAAAATTTCAAGTAAACATAGGTGCTTATCGTTCTTCCTATGATTTGTAAATTATCATGGATATTCCAATGGAGCAGTTCGTCACAATAGATCTAATAAAATACTGAAATATTTATTATTAAGGTTAATTTCCTTTATATATCTAGAATATTTAGTTACTGATAAAATATATAAAATGCAGAAAAAATAGAGAATAGTAAAACACATTCACACCATCCACAAATAAACACAAGATATGACCTAGGAAACCCAATACGGGAGAAAACCCAGCTAGAAGGCGAGGTTGCTCTGCTCTCTTTTCTCTAGTAAAGAAATAATGCAAGTACAAAAAAAGAGACACTCTCTGTGGAGTTTCCTTTGACACGTGGCCTATATGGATACTACAAAATCTCTCCTCCTTTGTTATGCTCACAGAATACCACTCTCAATTATTTTTCTCACGTATGGAGCAAGATACAATGTAAAAGAATGGAACCTCTTCTCCTCTTAATGGTCTGGTATTTAACATAGTGTGATAACCATCTAGGGATAGGTTTTTTACTTCCTCAGCCTTCGATTGTGATAGGTTTGTGTACCTTATATAATTTTCTTAGAAAATACACTACATGGCTATCCCCACATGTCTAAGTAATGGAGGATGACGTGGCATCCAGTCACACCATGGTGATCAATATGGTAGGTCAACTTGCGGGAGGCATAACTTTCTCATAAAAACTTTGATTGACGAATGGTATGAACCATTAGAGAGGTATCGATACATAGAATTTAGAATCTTCCATGATAGTACGATTTGGACCAAAAAAAAGGTTGTTTGATGCCTCAAAATGGCATCGGAATATTTCTGACTATTTTTTGGACCCAAATTTCCAAATTTGGACCAGCCATCGAAATGGCCCTGCAAGTTGATTCCTCCAATTTTTCCATCGAAAAAGTAGTGATATAGATGAAAAATAATATAATGATCCAATCTAGATCATTCTAAGACGCCATGTTTCTGGTACTCTACACCGACTTGGATAGCTCCATGTAGTGTTCCCACTATTTTTTTTGGATTTTGCTTAGTTTTCACAGTGTAAACATTTGTTCATACAATTTGTATACAAGCATTCGAGAAACAGTTTATATATATAAACTAATATATGTTGATAATTTATAAAGGAAAACCAAAATCGGACCCCAAGATATTTATTCCATTAATATCCAAACAACAGAAAATACATAGGAGAAAACCCAACAATAGTACTTAAACAATAAATGTTGAACCTGATATATTTTATGTGTGCGTTGCCTCTGTAAAATACCAAGTTAAATATGGTTGTATATGTTGATATGGTACAACAACTCACACTTGATGATGGCAAGCCTGTAAACAATGAAAATCAACCCAGCAAGTATGTGCAACGACTCTAAAATTTAGGTACAATCCTGTAGGCTGATCCACTGGCATACAGCGTCCCAAATAGTAGTAAAATCATGCCCATGCAGCAAATGACAGAAACCCCAAGTGGGAAATGACCTCCCACACAAAAACTCGGTTAGAAAGGGTGGATTCTTGGCCCCCTTGGTAGGAAACTCGACTCCACGACAAAATATCACAACCCAACAAGGAGAACACGACCAATAGAGATAAATCAGTTCCTTACTGTCAAAACTCGACCTCCCAAAATCAGAACTCATCCCAATTGAGAGAGGGTACACCTTAGGAAAGGAATATTTCCCCTATCACAAAGGTTTTTCTGCCCAATAAGGGAAATACGGCCCACAACAAGTAAACTCGCACTCTGTAAGAAGAAATTGGCCCAAACATGACAAAATTCTGCCGCCAAACAAAATAACTCAGCTACAATAAAAGAACTCAACCACTAACAAATAAATCTCGGCTACCAAAAGATAAACTTAGCTGCAAATGAAGCCCAATGAATAAATATGAATGATCTCTCTCCAATGACTAGCTAGTGTGGATAGTCTCACCACTGAAACCAATCTCAGAAATATCTCCTAGGGTTTTTCGTCCCAAGAGTCTAATAGCCACAATAGCTCTCTCAATCTAATTTTAGAAATTAGCAAGTGAATAATGAGATAGGGTGCCCCTCACTCCCATTTTATTCTTCTGTTGACCCTTTTCAGACCCTTTTACCCTTTTCAACAAAGTAAAGTGACCTTATAATTTAACTTTAGTAAAATCACTTTATTAATTAATTAACCCTTTTTTAATGTCAGAAAGTGATTACTTGGCTTGTAAGTCGTTCCTGATTGTTGGAAGTTTGTTGGAAGTTCCTTTCTCATCATCCCAACCTTTATATATTTTCGTCCCAATTCCAATGAGCTATTACACAAAGGTGTTCCCTCCAACAATATGACCAAATAACACCTTGAGTGCATTTAATTATTTTATACTCAATAATACCCTTAATTTATGAGAATCTTTGGAATGTCACGGAGTCACGAACAAACTGTGTGAAAGTGATCTTAATGATGAAATAAGGTGAATGTACTAGGTTATGCCTTATATAACTCCTCCAATTCCCCCGAGATCCCAGTTAACCTCCATTTACCCCTCTATCTAGGCTGACCTAGACCCATAAGGTTGCCTCCAACTGTAAAGCAAGGGAATCCAAAAATGGGGACATTACACTCCATTGGTAGATTCCACACATTTCCAAATTTTGGAAATTACCACGAATTTTAATTTCCTCTCCATGATGAAACCACACCTCCTCAGGACATAAGAGGCCAAGTAAATTGTTTATTACTTTCCTATTTGCATTTTCATCTAATCAAAATTTGAATTTAGCTTGAAATTTGGCAATTTTTTCATTTTTTTTTTCCAATTTCACGCGGTGTTCCTAAATGCTTCGACTTGCCCCAAAGTAGTGTGTATTTTGTTAACTTCACAATGAGAACTAATACTTATGCATCTCATATATATGTACAAACCAATGTCGTTCAATAAAAATAACAACGATAAATTATAAAAACAAAGGGGTGTGTCCTTTAGACACCCTACAATCGACACACAATTGGCTTTGACATGCACCGGTGCATTTCACTTAATTAATGACACCACTAAATTGAAGATTTAGAAAATTTAATGTAGCAGTGCAACCATTTTAACTAAACACACTGGTATTTTTTAGAGAAACGCACCAGGACATGTATTTCCCAACTTGGCATAGTGGGTCGTCTCATTAGACACCTCGT
>ML819279.1:80075-129388 GCA_009831015.1 Picea engelmannii
AGATAAATATTCCAAAACATACAAGTTGCAGTAACATTCAATTATATTGATTGTCATTCATCACTTGAATTGTTGTCATCACTCGAGTTGCATGCATGCCTCATTTCTTCTTCACTTGTAGGTGATATTATACGCTCGTTATTTAACCTAATGTTTTATTGATTGGCTTATTTTTATGTTACACCTCTTCATGTTCCATCTACAAACATAGAAATAAAGTGTAATAAGTGTATCTACATTTGTATAATAGAATATACATGATTGTGTAAATAAAAAAGTGTACTGTAGCAGTGAGTGTTTCATAAAAAAATACACATTCTTTCGAATCCATGATGCATGTCATCTCTCAAAATATCTTTTGTTGGCTGCACTCTATACTTTGTTTCATGCATGTTTAATATGCCATGACAAAACACAATCAATATAATTAATATAAAGGTTTCTTGTTGTTCCATTAATTATAAACAAGGGAAGTTAAACAACATAGCTACTTACAATTTTTTCAATTAAACCTTGATACCTCAACATATACTCAGAACCCATACTTAACCCAATGTATATCAATTCTTCAGTTGGTATTTCTTTGTATATTAGCACCTATTAGAAGACATCCATGGACAAGTGTAAATTAATTATTTAAATACAAAGATCACAATAAACATGAAATCTTAAGGTTGAAAACCTAAGAATGCATAAACTTTGTGATCAACCCTTTTACTCCTCATCATCATGTCTTATGAGCTAAATGGGTTCCATTTTTTTTTTGCAATAAAACAATTGAAAATTAGTATTTCATGCCATAATTAAATTCGAAGTACATAAAAGAATAAAATAATGATTACATACCTCGGATGCACGTTGTTATTGGAATGGCTCCTCCTGTAATGCAATTATGTGCATTTATTTTACCATCTCCTTGTACACTTTTTTGGACATCCGTATCGACATATATTGGTTTTTCCCTCGTTTGTCCCTTGGAATTTGCATAATATTTGTGAAAAACAAAAAACACAATAATTTGTTTTTAAATCGACATGATAGTAAATATAGCAAAAAAATTAATTTGGTAATTTTTGGGACATATTATAGAAAAACATGTTTAGTGATCATACTTTCGGAATGATTATTTTTTATTATTGTAAGTTTTTTCTATTGCAAGTCTCACAGGTCTCATTGACCATTTCTCTAGAAAATCTTCCGGTATTTTATATATAACTTGATTATTGGATTCATTGGGTTGTTTTTTGTATTGCATGTGGAAAGTACGTCTATACATTCTTTCCACTATATCCCTCAAAGTTTTGTAAAACAATTTGACCCTATCATTAAATTCTAACACCACTCCAGATGAACTGAGGACCAAGTCATCATCATTTAAATCCTTCATAATTTTTATCTTCTTTGGACAAAATTTCGTTCCCTCACTACCAATCCCTGCAAACATTAAAAAAATGCGAAATCAAGTGTTTAAAACATGTTAGCGACTAATGTTAAGAAATTATTTTTAGTAAAAAGTCAAAGAAAAACTTCATGTTGAATACCTTTTGATCAATCTGATTCCTCTCTTTGCAACATTTCCATAAATATTTTATACTCTTTTGCATTGAAATTGCGAACAATATTATTGAGTTTTTTCAAGTTTTTGCTTTGCATGGCACGCCTTAACCAATACATATCATTAATTTAAACCTACAAATAATTCAAAAATATTAATTTTTTAATAAAAATTAAAGAACTTGCCTTGTTCTCCTGTTGGGGTGAGATACCATCGTGCTCACTAGAATAAGTTTTTTTCCTTGAACTTATATCCAACATCTTTTATAAAAAAAAAAAAATAGGAATCATGAGATATAAATATTATGAAATATTTTTTACAAAATAAGGTTTCGATGCATATAGTAAAATAGAAGGCACAGATGCGTTAAATATATGTATCCACATTGGTATATGATTATCGTGTTGTTACAAAATTGAAAATGTTTTGTTTACAAATTATTATATTCACATGGTGCTCTATAAATTAATAGAAGCATCGGTGCCTCATTATTGTTTATTGCGCACCACCGAACCCGTGAACAAATTTAAAGCATGATTCTTTTGGTATTAAAAACAATGTGATTTTAATTTTAAACTCAGTGGTAACGTTGACAAGAGCATGCACACTTATGTGTTATTCCTGTACAGTGTGCACCACTAACTGGAAAAGAATTTTTTTAAATATAACTAACATGGACGGGTTTTGGAATCCAATGCAATGAGTATTCTCATTGTAACGGATACCAAACTCCCCATATACAAGTAAAGAAGCCCCATAAAAATCTATTGCTTAAAAATAATCTCGTTGTGAAATATAGATAGGGAAACCAAGAGAAACAACAAGAAATCTAGGGCTTCCAATACCGAAGGTAACTATGAAACCCTTTATTTTTTTGAGAATGTACTAAAAATTGTTTGAATCAAATAGGGGAAAGACTGAGATGATCAATAGAATCAAATCACATACTTGAAATTTCTCCTCTGTAGATTTGTATGTGACCTACGATGATCCCTTACAAATTTGGCTCTTCAAAAAAATCTACCCACTCCAAAGTCTTTGCTAGTAAATCTCTTTTGCATAAATCTCCCCTCTAAATTTTGGCAAAATAATGAAATAATGATTGGGGTTTTCATTTATAAACACATACATTTAGAAAAATGAAAGTCCCACTCATTTTTTCGTTGTATATTTCGATGCATTGATGATAAACGCACGCACTATTTTTTTGTAATTTACTTTCCGGTGTCATGTACAGTTTATAGAGCACCAATGCACTTTTTACATAAAAACACACTAGCAAACAATTTAATGAACCAATTACAAATGAAAACCTCCACAATTAAAGTTCACAGGTTTTGATTTGCGAAGACAAAAATGGAGGTCACTCTTCGATACCTCTCATAATTTAGCACATAAAATTGATTCTCTACCACTGCCTCGACACTCTGGCTTGCATCTCCTCCTCCACGTGTTCCTCAAATTTCTCCAAGATATTGTCCTCATCATGCCTGTAGCCATAACTAGCGTCAATTCGCTTGTAAATCTCATAAATAGACCTCATATTCTTCACCTTTGGGGGCTTATCGAATAGCTCTTTGATGTTGTGGAGAAATTTCACAACCCCGAAGTATCTGTAACTAGGGCCCTTTCCAGTGGCACAAGGAACATCAACTTTGTTCCCTTCCAAGTTCATCATCTTGGCTTCTACTTTGGCATAATTAGGACCCCAAGCTTTGTGATTTGAGCTTCCCCGTGCCACTTTTGTTTGATCAGCGAGAAAGGAACCCTTGTGGATGTCTTCATTATAATACTTTGTCAACCTCAAGAATGACCTAAATCCCATATTTTATGTTTAATAGAAGTTAAGAAGAACATTTGAAAAAAATTTGATGATCCATAAGAATCACCATCATACCTTATCACTAAATATTAAGCATCGCCTTGGCCTCAACCTGCTCCTCCATGAGATCCTCACTTGTGTATTTACAAATAAGCTCATATTTCTTCTTCTTCACAACCATGCACTCAATATTTTTCTCATTTGAAAGGGTCACATGGTAAAAAAACTCTTGTTGTCTCTACTATTGATTTCCCTTGTCTCTCTCTCCCATTTCTTCGGCCACATCCTCCTCTTCCTCGAACAAGACCAACTTAAAAGAATCAAATTCCATGCTTTTTACTGTTAACCTAACCTCCCTCTTGATAGACTTGATCCTCTACCACTCCATCGAAACTTTGGATGACATCTCCTCCTTCGTATGTTGCTCAAATTTCTCCAAGATATTGTCCTCGTCATCCTTGTATCCATAATAACTAGCGTCGGTTTGCTTGTAAATCTCATACCTAGACCTCCTCTTCTTCACCCTGAGAGGCTTATTGAATATCTCTTTGATATCAGGGAGAAATTTTCAGCCCCAAAGTATATGTAACTGGGGCCCTTGGTGGTGGCACCGAGCACATCAACGTCATTCCCTTCCAACTCTGTCATCTTGGCCCCTACTTTGGCATAATTAGGATTGGAAATCTCTATGATCTAAGCTTCCTAATGCCCCTTTTCCTTGATGAAATTGTTGGTTTTTTCATTGAGGTCTTGGAGGAAATGTTCATTGAGGCCCAAGTTATGAATCACCATGACCTATTGTCCAATCTCTCGAATTATATGTTGCTTCCATTTTTCCGTCTCTGTGAAATCGCGATAGGCTGAGACCAGGAATGAACACCTCTCCTTGGGCTTCTTTTACTTTGCGAAGGAAAAAATAGAGGTCACTCTTCGGTGCCTCTCATTTATAAACATGTACATTTAGAAAAATGAAATTATTTTTCATTTTTTTATGTATATTTCGGTGCGCTATATAGTTTAAAGCACACTAGTGAACTTGTTTCATAAAAAATCACCGACAAACAATTTCACTGAAAAAACACAAATGCAAACCTCCACAATTAAATTTTGTATAGGTTTTTCTTTACAAAGGAAAAATTACAGGTCAGTCTTCAGTGCCTTTCATAATTTAGCACACTAATGTGTTTTGTATATACTAACGCATTGGGACGTAAGAAAATAATTAAGCACATCAATAACTTTTAAAAGACATTTGAAGTTCTGTTTGAAGTTAGATTGTTCTATGCTTCCCAAACTTTATTTTAAGAATTTATTCATGTATTGATGATAGTTTGGCTCAAATGTACAAAAAATAATTTATAATATCAAATGGCCAATTCTTCAAATTCCAGCTCAATGCATATCGTTGCAAGTTCTTCAAATTATTCCCCACTATTTGTAGTAAGTCCAGATTTTATCTATAATTCATTTCTCTAATTGAATTTTTGTTATGTGTGCACATGCATTTGAATAATTGTTCATTGAATTTTGTAGGACCATGATTAAGGATCGAGTTTGGATGTGCAAGATAATCCACCAATCCAAAAATGTCGCAAGCTATTATCAGGAGAAAGATACTGCGGGTAGATGTTTGATGAAAATGGATAGTTGCTTCCCTGCCAATTTTATCATGCCATATTCCAACAACCACCTTGGGTCAACGGTACTACACCGTGAATTGGATCTCTTTTATGACACCCTAGTAGTATGTGGTTGATCAAAATGTAAAGGATTGAAGGAGAACCCTTGATGTGTCACGTTGTCCCATTATATTAATGATTGACTACCCAAAGTTGACAGCCTAATACCTCCCACTGTGGTCAAGAATCCAATAGGTGATATATAAAAGACACATAGGAACACTTCCATATGATCATTTTTGAAAAGTTGGAAGCCAGATCAACTAAGTTTCATACTAAATTGAATAACCTGTCTCCTTCTGTTGAGTCGATGGAGATTTTCAGTGAGCCAAAGTATGATATCCATACTACCCAAAACATCTCTACTAGGAGATACAAAAAGTTGTATGAGATGAGAGATCAAATGTCCAATTACACACCAAAGTTGGTTCAATTTTTGGAAGGTAGCGATGACTTCCCTCGTCCTATACATTTGAAAAGTAAATACCAGAAATGTTACAACCAAGCTTTGTATGGCGCTTGGTCATCTTCCATGCTTGTGCCCGATGTTGGAACCAAATTATCTTTTTGTGGTAATTGTTATATGATTGCCAAGTCTAAAATAAATGTTTCAAATATTGGGTTGCTCATCTTTTCACGTGTATTTGTCCCTCTCAAACAATCAATAAAACTTATGTAATTTTTTGTCCTCTTTATAGTCAGTTTGATTACTTGAATATTGTGAAATACAAACATAGCATTTCCATGTATAGTATGTGCATGAACAGTTATTCTTTTGAAAACTTTAATAGGAAAAACATGTTATATATCACTGGTCGTCCATGAACTTGTTGGATAGTTGGATTTCATTGATGTCAACCCTTAGATATTGATGTAAACCCTTGGAGAGGTTTAGATATGTTGGACATTTGTATGATCGAGATTGATGGTGATTTAGTTGGGTACATTTGATCTAGTCTACATGTATCCTTGGAGGTGTGGTTATGGGACCCGAAGTTGATTGAGGTATATGGAAATGGAGGAAATTTAAATTGAAGGTAATACTATCATGGATTGATAGTAAATGTTGTGTCGTTTCCGGTGATATTTGGAACGCCACGTTGTTACTTATTGTTAGGCAGTTATGGCTTTGTAAAGGTGGAAGCCCCTAAGTGTGGTTAAGAAGCCCTGGTTGGTTACACGTCAACTAGTCAAAGGGGTAAATTTGTTGTAACAAGAAAACCCTAGAAGCCCTAAAGTAAGGAGGGGAGTTAACTAGAATTTTTATAAATATGCCTCAAGGAGTCATTCACTTGCATACACTCGCACACTTATGCATTGATCATGTATCTTGTGATCTAGTGAATTTTTATGGTTTAGTGAATAGTTATAGTCTATCTTGGTGTCTTCGTGAATGCGATGGGAAGTATGAGGCAACGAAGAAAGTGCAAGAAAAGTGCGATATTTTCAGAGTTGTAGAAGGCTAAAAATTTTGAAAAACCCTAATTTCTAACATCCTCGTGGGTTGCACTATATCTGTCAAGTGAGGCATCCTTGCGGGTCAGCTAGTGTCTTTCTAGTGAGGCACTAGTAAATTTGGGATAAATATTAATCCTAGGTCCTTGAAGTCTGAAGCAAGTACACAAGTCAACATTATACAGGTTTAGATCAACTACAAAAGTTCTGGTATGGTTATGTGCTAGTTTTAATAGTTATATTTTCTTATGATGTGTTGAATGCTTGGGGCATTCTTGGTGTGATGGTTGTGGTACTTGGACATTGTATATGTTGGATGGTTAGTTGAGTGAGAAGCACTCTTATGTATGGTATAGTACTGATATGGTTCTTATAGTTTGCATCTTTGAGCTACTTGTACTTGGTTGAGGGATATCTATGTTGTATGGTGATGTATGCATGAAGGACATGCATTGGTTCTTTCAGATTCTTCATTGATGACATGGTACAAATATGCATATGGTTATTGGTATGGTATGTGGTACAGGATTGATGATTGATATGGTATATGGTTGAGATACATTTCTTGGCACATGGTTTATGGTAGTTAGTTGAGGCATACCATGAGTGATATAACACTTGTTTGAGGTACATAGTTGGCATGTTGTATGGTCGATGATGTTATTGGTATTGGTACATTGATAAATGAACTTGTTAGTGATACTGATATATTCTTTGTACACATTTGACACGTATTCTTGGCATATGGTTGAGGCACTTCATTGTTGATATCTTATGGTATATGGTATGGTGTTGATGTACATGGTTTATGTGCATGGTTGGCACATGGTATGGTATAGGTGTTGATGATACAGGTGGTGATACAGGTTTGGTGCATGTCGATGCACTTGTTTATGTTACAGGTTACAGGTTGATGCATGGTACAGTTTGGTACTTCATTGAGACACATATCTTTTGATGGTATGTGGTGATGCTTGGTAGAGGCATGTGTTGGTGTGTTGAGCATATAGCTTGAAATATGCTCTTGGTGATATTGGCATGATTTGCATGCAGATTAGAGTGGATCTCGTTCCGTGGATGAGATAGTTATTGCTTGGATAGGTTGTTGTGATAGTGATCGTTTGGATAGGTTGATAGTGATAGGTTGGATACATTGATAGGATGATAGGTTACAGGTTGATGTGACAATGATAGTGGCAATGACAGTGACAGTGACAATGGCAGTGGCAGTGATTGTGGTAGTGATAGTTGGTCTACAATTATATTTCAGGGTGGCAGGACGGGGCAAGGAAATGTGTTGGGTATGTGTTATATTCTTTGCATGATTAGTAGTGTCTACGTTGCACTGGGCGCATAGGGGGGCAAATGCCCCTCGAGAAACGTGTCACATATTTAGGTGGTTTTTTGACACATGGTTTCTTTGCCGATGGTTTTCTATTTCCGGTTAAGGAATTAGGGTTGTTGACTAATCCAAGCCATTGGGTTAGGGTTTTGTATGTCGCTAGCTCTTATATGTATATTGTATTGTAAACAATGTAATATGATGAATGAATATAGAATATGTTGGTTTTCCCAGTTTGGGTTTCCAGGGGAAAAATCTCTATGTAATGTTTGTTTTTTCCATTGTATCTTTTATGTTCTTTTACTGAAAATCTGTTTGCAATAAATATTGTACAAGGTTAAAATCTACAAAAGGGGGTTGTATCCTCCTTTCGGTTGGAGCCAAAGAATCAGGGAGTTGGAGATTCCTTCAGGTTAGAGCCCGAGAACTAGGTGGTTGTATCCAACTTCCGGTTGGAGTCGTAGAACCCAAGGGGTTGCAACCTCCTTCTAGTTGGAGCTAGAGAATTCAGGGAGTTTTAGCTTCCTTCAGGTTGGAGCTAGAGAATTCAGGGAGTTTTAGCTTCCTTCAGGTTGGAGCCTGTAAATAGGGGGTTGTAGCCTCTTTCTAGTTGCAGCTAGAGAATTGGGAAGTTGGTGCTTCCTATGAATGAATTCTTGATATATAAGAAATCATTTTGTGGATTTCTCTCATTCGGGTTTACAGGTAAATTATGGTGTATCGTGTACTTGATGTGATGTTGTTGATGTGATGGTTCTTATGGTTATATGCTCATGATATACTGATGATATATGCTCATAATATATTGATGATATATTGTTGAACATTGTTGATAAAGTTGAAGTTTATATATTGTGGTTAAAAGTGGTAAAAGTGCTCATATTTTCACCCCCCGCCCCCTCTCAATATTCCAACATAACTCATGGGAACATTGCAGGGTTCATAAATAGTTGTATGTCCTTATTATTTAGTGCAAATTATTCTTTTGAGGAACACTCCAATGATAAAGAGTTCTTTATGAAAAGGAAGGCATCCAGATTTGTTGTTGTGCATGAAATACATAGTTTGTCTCCTGGTGATTAGTTTTTTTATAAATTATAAGTTTTGTAGACCTCCAACCACTCATAAAAAACGCCTTGCAATGGGTCTACCTTTATATGTTCCCTTAGGGCATAAGAAAAAGATGATTGAGTAATTGTATTTTTGGATTTTCAATGGAACTAGTGTAAATGCATTGCTTAATTCAACATGTGTTTTATAAAGTGGTTGGTTACATGTTTATTATGGGGAAAAAATATACATGCTTCTAATAAATGTTTGGTATAATTTTTGAACATATTAAATGCTTGTGTTACTAATATAATTGATGTAATGTTAAATATTTTTACAATTATGATTCTGATGACGAGTGACCTTTCTACCATATACCATTGCACCCCACTGTGATGTCAAATCAAAAGAATGTTATTAAACGAGAACAAATTAGAGAGTAAGCATACCAAGCATGGTTGAATCAACCACCTATTCAATTCCAACTACGTCCTGAGTCACCAATTCAAAACCTCTACGATAACACTAGTTCTTCACATGTTGGGGATGAAGGAAATGATATAGAGGTTGGTATGGATGATTTCTTATGGGATACCCAAGCCATGGAGGGAATGTTGTTACATACATTCTAACAAAATGAACCAGGGGATGACATTGATATCATCAACACCTTCTTTGAAAGTCTGAAATATGCTTCCACCACCCCTCTCTTTGGACATGGGTCAAGGTCTACCCAACTAGGGACAACAATGTTACTATTCAACTTGAAAGAAATATACGGTATGTCAGACATGTGTTTCTCGAGACTTTTGAAGTAACTAACCATTAATTCCCCTATATTTTTAAGGAATCTTCTCACACAATAAAGGAAGAAAATGGTTGATTTTATGCATTCTTAATGATAGTGTACATTTTTATTTCCCACTAATTGTAGGTTACTCAAATATAAGGTAATTTTGAGTAATAATGTCTTACTCGATAACTATGTAGAGGCAAAGAAAATGTTGAAAAGGTTGGGTGTTGAGTACATATCATACCACACATTTCCAAATGATTGTATTCTATATAGAGACGAATATGTGGACAAAGATATATGTCTAAAGTGGGCACCATAGGTACCATAAATAAAAAAAGCAAGGGTAAGGAAAATGGTCCTCCTCATAAGATATTGAGGCACATGCCTATAATTCCAAGGATTCAAAGGCTCTTTCATTGCAAATAATTCGTCGTGTTGCAGGGGTAGCATGCCTCATATAGAAGTGAGCTAGGATTTATGTGAATCCCAACAGATTCAATAGCCATGAAGCATATAGAGGATACATGGCCCAACAAATTCAAGGATGAAGTATGGAGCCTATGATTCAACATAGTCATGGATGGAGTTAACCTGTATTCCCTGCAAAACACTGATTATTATGTTTTTCCATTGGTAGTGATCAATAACAATATCACCCCATGGTTCTTCGTAAATAATGAACATCTTATGTTGGCTCTTATAGTCCCAAGTAGAAGACAAGTGAAGAGAATGGATGTCTACCTCCAATCATTGATCGATGAATTTAAGAAATTATGGGAAGGGATACATTTATATGATGTATCAAGACCCATCCCAATGGAGAGGTCTTTTACATTGTATGTCATATGTGCATAAAACACGTATGATTATCCAAGACTAGGAGTTTGTTCTAGTAAGCATGTTGATTGGTTTTTTTATATCTATAATGTTATTTGACATACTTAATTTGGTGCAACTATCTTTTTGACACTAACATTCTCTGTATAGAATAACATCACAGGTGTTGTAACAAAAGGGTATCATGGATGTAAATGTTGTGTACCTTCTATAAAGGATAGGTGGTCCAACCACCTACGAAAGCCAGCATAATACTGCTCGAGGGAAGTCCTCCCAGAATACCACCCTTATAGAAGAGTTGCATCTTCTTTCAATGGTAAACCAGAGAGAACCAGGAGACCTGAAATAATCATATCGATAGATTGGATTAGGGAATATGACACAGATAAGGAGAAGGAAATGGAAGAATTGTTTGATTCAAATGGGGAACCCTTTTTTGATGATCCTGAATTTTTTGACACCTATGTTGATAAAATGTACGTTGGGATGAAAAGGAAATATGTAGTTTATGAGCTTCCATATTGGGAGATTCTTAAGATTTCCCACTTACTAAATCCCATGCATATATTAAAAAATGTTTCATCTTCTTTATGGAGGCACATATCATCAAATAAAAGTGACATGTTGGCTATTAAGAGAGATCTTATTTCTTTGAATACTAAAAAGAAACATTGGACAAGAAAAGAAAGTAGAGGAGAGACCGGTCCCTCTTGGTCTTTGAAAGAAGGTGGTGTCCCATGGATTTTCAAGAAAGATGATATTTCTATGGTGAAGGATTTTATATTGGGTGTGAAGTCACCTTCTTTATATGGGTCAACTCTACAACGTTGCTTCATTGTAGAAGGGCATTGTTTGGGGTTGAAATCACATGACACTACAAGGAGAACACCTTCTTGTGGAGGTTTTTACAAAATCTCCCTCAAAAATATATACCTTGTTTATTTATAGCGGAGGCGAGCAGGTGGAGGTTTTTGCATAGGTTTTTTTATCAGTGTGCCTTTAAGTTCAACCAACACTAGTTCATACATGAAAAATAACACATTGGTGAATCAATGTTCAAAAGCATCGCCATACTTTATAATAAAAAATACATGCACTGGTGTTGTTGAACATTACGCACCGATGTGCCCCACTATCGTTAGGCGCACCACGGTAGGGTAAACAAAAAAAAATCAAAACAATTTTCATTGTTACAGTGCATCTCGTGCTTCCAAACTCTCAAGAAAGCACCGGTGCGCATCATCCTTCCTAAGACGCCTTGTTTATGTTGCTCTACACCGACTTGGATAACTCCATTAATAGATTCCACACATTTCCAAATTTTGGAAATTACCATGACTTTTCATTTCTCTCAATGATGAAACCATGTCTCCTCGAGACATAAGAGGCTAGGTAGTTTTTTTATTATCTTCCTATTTGCATTTTCATCCAATCAAAATTTGAATTTAGCTTGAAATTTGACATTTTTTTCAATTTTTTTTCAATTATGTGTGGTGCACATGAATGCTTTGGCTCATCTCCAAGCAATGAATATTGTGTTGAATTCACAATGAGCATCACCATCAGGGCGTGCCATATATTAGTATGCATTGATTTCATTCCAACAAGAGAATTGCAATAAACTATAAAAACAAAGCAGTGCATCCTTCGGAATGCCCCACAACTAGTGCAAAATTGGATTCGACCTACACCGAGACATTTCACTTAATTAACTGCACCTCTAACTTAAAAATTTAGAAAATTTAATGTAGTGGTGCAACCATTTTAACCAACTGCATCAATGCGTACACAAAAAATAAAGCACTAATGTGTCAATGTTCAAAAGCACCACCATATTTTATAATAAAAATTACACGCATCGACTAAATCACATTGGTGCCATTGAACATTAAGCACTAGTGCACCTCACTATCATCAGGGGCACCGTCGTAGGGTAAATAAATAAAAATTTACCAAACCAATGTTCATTGTTACAATGCATCTCGTGCTTCCAAAATTTCAAGTAAACATAGGTGCTTATCGTTCTTCCTATGATTTGTAAATTATCATGGATATTCCAATGGAGCAGTTCGTCACAATAGATCTAATAAAATACTGAAATATTTATTATTAAGGTTAATTTCCTTTATATATCTAGAATATTTAGTTACTGATAAAATATATAAAATGCAGAAAAAATAGAGAATAGTAAAACACATTCACACCATCCACAAATAAACACAAGATATGACCTAGGAAACCCAATACGGGAGAAAACCCAGCTAGAAGGCGAGGTTGCTCTGCTCTCTTTTCTCTAGTAAAGAAATAATGCAAGTACAAAAAAAGAGACACTCTCTGTGGAGTTTCCTTTGACACGTGGCCTATATGGATACTACAAAATCTCTCCTCCTTTGTTATGCTCACAGAATACCACTCTCAATTATTTTTCTCACGTATGGAGCAAGATACAATGTAAAAGAATGGAACCTCTTCTCCTCTTAATGGTCTGGTATTTAACATAGTGTGATAACCATCTAGGGATAGGTTTTTTACTTCCTCAGCCTTCGATTGTGATAGGTTTGTGTACCTTATATAATTTTCTTAGAAAATACACTACATGGCTATCCCCACATGTCTAAGTAATGGAGGATGACGTGGCATCCAGTCACACCATGGTGATCAATATGGTAGGTCAACTTGCGGGAGGCATAACTTTCTCATAAAAACTTTGATTGACGAATGGTATGAACCATTAGAGAGGTATCGATACATAGAATTTAGAATCTTCCATGATAGTACGATTTGGACCAAAAAAAAGGTTGTTTGATGCCTCAAAATGGCATCGGAATATTTCTGACTATTTTTTGGACCCAAATTTCCAAATTTGGACCAGCCATCGAAATGGCCCTGCAAGTTGATTCCTCCAATTTTTCCATCGAAAAAGTAGTGATATAGATGAAAAATAATATAATGATCCAATCTAGATCATTCTAAGACGCCATGTTTCTGGTACTCTACACCGACTTGGATAGCTCCATGTAGTGTTCCCACTATTTTTTTTGGATTTTGCTTAGTTTTCACAGTGTAAACATTTGTTCATACAATTTGTATACAAGCATTCGAGAAACAGTTTATATATATAAACTAATATATGTTGATAATTTATAAAGGAAAACCAAAATCGGACCCCAAGATATTTATTCCATTAATATCCAAACAACAGAAAATACATAGGAGAAAACCCAACAATAGTACTTAAACAATAAATGTTGAACCTGATATATTTTATGTGTGCGTTGCCTCTGTAAAATACCAAGTTAAATATGGTTGTATATGTTGATATGGTACAACAACTCACACTTGATGATGGCAAGCCTGTAAACAATGAAAATCAACCCAGCAAGTATGTGCAACGACTCTAAAATTTAGGTACAATCCTGTAGGCTGATCCACTGGCATACAGCGTCCCAAATAGTAGTAAAATCATGCCCATGCAGCAAATGACAGAAACCCCAAGTGGGAAATGACCTCCCACACAAAAACTCGGTTAGAAAGGGTGGATTCTTGGCCCCCTTGGTAGGAAACTCGACTCCACGACAAAATATCACAACCCAACAAGGAGAACACGACCAATAGAGATAAATCAGTTCCTTACTGTCAAAACTCGACCTCCCAAAATCAGAACTCATCCCAATTGAGAGAGGGTACACCTTAGGAAAGGAATATTTCCCCTATCACAAAGGTTTTTCTGCCCAATAAGGGAAATACGGCCCACAACAAGTAAACTCGCACTCTGTAAGAAGAAATTGGCCCAAACATGACAAAATTCTGCCGCCAAACAAAATAACTCAGCTACAATAAAAGAACTCAACCACTAACAAATAAATCTCGGCTACCAAAAGATAAACTTAGCTGCAAATGAAGCCCAATGAATAAATATGAATGATCTCTCTCCAATGACTAGCTAGTGTGGATAGTCTCACCACTGAAACCAATCTCAGAAATATCTCCTAGGGTTTTTCGTCCCAAGAGTCTAATAGCCACAATAGCTCTCTCAATCTAATTTTAGAAATTAGCAAGTGAATAATGAGATAGGGTGCCCCTCACTCCCATTTTATTCTTCTGTTGACCCTTTTCAGACCCTTTTACCCTTTTCAACAAAGTAAAGTGACCTTATAATTTAACTTTAGTAAAATCACTTTATTAATTAATTAACCCTTTTTTAATGTCAGAAAGTGATTACTTGGCTTGTAAGTCGTTCCTGATTGTTGGAAGTTTGTTGGAAGTTCCTTTCTCATCATCCCAACCTTTATATATTTTCGTCCCAATTCCAATGAGCTATTACACAAAGGTGTTCCCTCCAACAATATGACCAAATAACACCTTGAGTGCATTTAATTATTTTATACTCAATAATACCCTTAATTTATGAGAATCTTTGGAATGTCACGGAGTCACGAACAAACTGTGTGAAAGTGATCTTAATGATGAAATAAGGTGAATGTACTAGGTTATGCCTTATATAACTCCTCCAATTCCCCCGAGATCCCAGTTAACCTCCATTTACCCCTCTATCTAGGCTGACCTAGACCCATAAGGTTGCCTCCAACTGTAAAGCAAGGGAATCCAAAAATGGGGACATTACACTCCATTGGTAGATTCCACACATTTCCAAATTTTGGAAATTACCACGAATTTTAATTTCCTCTCCATGATGAAACCACACCTCCTCAGGACATAAGAGGCCAAGTAAATTGTTTATTACTTTCCTATTTGCATTTTCATCTAATCAAAATTTGAATTTAGCTTGAAATTTGGCAATTTTTTCATTTTTTTTTTCCAATTTCACGCGGTGTTCCTAAATGCTTCGACTTGCCCCAAAGTAGTGTGTATTTTGTTAACTTCACAATGAGAACTAATACTTATGCATCTCATATATATGTACAAACCAATGTCGTTCAATAAAAATAACAACGATAAATTATAAAAACAAAGGGGTGTGTCCTTTAGACACCCTACAATCGACACACAATTGGCTTTGACATGCACCGGTGCATTTCACTTAATTAATGACACCACTAAATTGAAGATTTAGAAAATTTAATGTAGCAGTGCAACCATTTTAACTAAACACACTGGTATTTTTTAGAGAAACGCACCAGGACATGTATTTCCCAACTTGGCATAGTGGGTCGTCTCATTAGACACCTCGTTCCTGGTGCTCAATCCTTTACAACGCACTGCGGAACAAAACGTCGGTGCTCCACTATCACAATGGCACCAATGTGTTACTAGTAACACATCACATTGCTTCAGCTACGATAATGCAATTTAATCTAGTGGTGACCATTAGTCCAATAAATGCACTGGTGCTATATAGACAACGACACCGAGGCGAATTTGTAATACCCAATTAGAGTGGTGCAACTTAGTAGGAACACTACTGCAATACACGGTGATGTGACAATAGGCATAGCACACTAGTGCATAAAGGAGACACCACGGCATGTTTTGAAAAACAAACATCGTGGTTCATCTTATGTAAGGCCCTATTAGTAGTGTGATATTAATACAATGCATCACTAGACATCATGTTGGTGCTCTAGTAAAATCGGCACACTGGTGCTTTCGGTTTAAAAAAGGGCATCGTGGTGATGTGTCGTTGTTAACAAAATGAACCGGTGCATTTAAAAGCATTGAACCAACACAATTAAAAGCACTAAGCTGGTGTGAAGCGTCCTATCGGACGCACCACACAAATATTTAGTGGTGCGACAAGAAACATGGAATCAATGCGTATTAATAACAACATTTCATGGTGGTGGTGTTTTTCTGATATAGTGCATAATCATCGATGCATATGGTCTGTTTTCGACGCACCGGTTGCTTTTTAAGATTTTTGGGAAAAAAAATAATTTTAGATTTTTTAAAATACAGGTAATTTATATATGTATTTGTTTTATAGTTTCAATTTATTATGTGTGTGTGTGTGTGTGTGTGAATCAAATATGGCGATGATGAGAGGAGGAGGAGGAGTGATGGAAGCAGGTCGAGACACACACATTTGTGTATGAGTGGGAGGCTAAGGAGAGGAAGAGGAAATTTCTCCCTCGCCCTCTTTCACATGCAACATGGGACCTTTTGATGATATTGGCCTCCTAAATTTTTATCTAGAGGGTACATCTATTAGGGGGAACTATTTGTTGTTATAGAAGTTGATCCATCGCTAGGATCATGCAAGATAGGGGTTCAAGGTCGATCTCGATCTGTGGTATCGTCCCACGAAGGAGGATGTCTATTTAAACACTTGGTTTTCTAGGAGGGGGGAGTATATGCCCCATTTCCCCGTGCTACCACCTAGTGTTGCAGGAGAGACCTAGCTAGAATATGTGCAAAGATATTTTGGTATGAATTTTCATTTGACTTCAGAGTTTTAGGTTTGTCGTGGTCAAATGCATATATCTTCATTTAAGAGAGAGGATGTTAAGTGCATGTGTTTTATGCTCTCGGCACTATCACAATATAGCTCTGATGGGTATAACATTAGTTGCTCTATGTTGTGTTATGTAGATATTTTATTTCATATGCCCCGATTGATTAGGTGGGTGGATGTTTTTATGAGACAGTTTTTTCATGCATTAGATCATTGTCGCGTTGTTTTGTCTGGGACAAGATTCTTCCCATTCACATTAGAGTTGTATACACTATTTTTTGAGAGGGTTCATTCCACTCATCCAGTAGTATCCTACTTTCTTGCTAGGCCTATGTTTGATGCGCATATGCACATGCAGGGACAATTGATTCCCAAGAGGGGCCAATACGAGTTTCTCATTTCTTCGGTCGATAGGGGCATATGTGATTTATTGACTAGCAAGGACAATCTTATCCTCAATATTATAGAGTACCCATACACGAGGATGGATTGGAGAGAATGTCCAAACATCTGATTTATATCAGAGGAGCTACCATATGAGAGAGTAATATTATCATTATGTTTTGATCAATCTATTTGCATTGTTTATGTTTTATTTAATGTGTTAGCGATAAAAAATGCACTGGCATTTTTTAAAGAATGATGCTTAATCTTGTAGGGAACATTTGACTAGCTTCCTGAGCTCCAAATGCAGATTTGAAAGCACCATTGGAAAGCTTAGGATTTCTAGATGTCGATCGACTATTCAAGCATGTAAAACGGACTCTCCATGACTGAGAAATTTGATTTAAAAAAAAAAATGTGCTTTCACCAGCTAACTCGTCTTGAATTTTGCTAGTTAGCTGGTGAAATCTCTGCTTTTCACCAGCTAAGGAGAGGATTTTTGGGTAAATTAGCTGGTGAAAGCCTGTCACGGCCAGAATAACCAAAATTTTGCCCAGATCGGGGTTTTTTGAGTTTGAATGGTTTGAAACCACTTCAAATGGACAGTTGTTGAATTATCAAGTCTGATTCAAAGGCTAGTTTTGAGGTATAAGGTCAAAAAGAGGTTTTTCAACTACATTTGGCATCTTTTTCAAAGGAAAAAAATCAGGGTTTTTGCACACTTCACCAAATTCGAATTTTATCTTTGGAGGACCAAATCAAACAGTCTTGGGAGGCTAAAACTGCACTTCATCAGCAATCTACTACTCTTACATATGGATTGACCTCATCTTGAGGATCTCTTCCTAGTTTTTTGTAAATATAGTTTACTTTCTATTTTTAGAATATCAGATCCATTGTTTTAGGATTTGAGAACTGTGATGAAAAGCTATAAAGCTACAGACTTAAGACAGAGAGGGGGTTGGATTCTAGATACATTTGGACTATTGTACTAAGGCTCTTATCTTCTAATAGAATCACAATTTCCTTTTGCCATCAATATCACATTTATTCATATACTGTATTATTCTATATTTTAATTCAATTAGTTTAGCTTTTAAGAACTGTCATCTTCTTATAAAGCTCATAAATTCGAATTAAAAGACTTCTTACTATCTTGTATGACCCTGCATTCATTGTATTTGGTTATCTTGATTAGTATTCTTCATACCCCGTCCAATTACTCCATCTGATCATTGATTTCTAAAAGCACTGGTTTATTCGAATACTTGATAAGTTGTTCTTCTCACTAGTCACTGAGTTATCCCATTGATCCACAATTTCATAAACACAAAAAAACATTATTTTCTTAAGTTACCAAGCATGCTTAGCCTACAACCCTAAAGAGTTTCTTGGAGTGATAACAAATTGGCGCCGCTACTGGGGAGAGGAGATTGAAGCTCAGCTTCCTTGGGAGACGACATAGATCTAGCTTTGATGATAGACAAAGCCTGGACATTATTTCGGTTGTAATTATCTATCTGGTGACTCCATGAAGGACGAATTCGGTGGCAACTCCACTGTTCTGAAATCCGTTGGTGACCCCACTGGTATGAAATGAACAAGATCTTATCTAAGAGGTATGCATTCTGCGATTTTTCAAAGATTGTTGGTTTCCCTAATCCAGTGCCTAGTAGAGATGAATGGGAAAATAGTCTTCCCAGATTTTGAGGTGAAGATTGGGAAGTACCAGCTGAACATTTGTTGGACTTTCATGATTACATTCATCGGTTGCAAGTTGTGCATGAGGATGTTCAGATCCGGATCTTCTGTTTTTGATTAGAGGGGATTGCTCGTGATTGGTACCGGTCTCTTCCTATTGCCAGTATCAGCTCTTTGGCAAATTTTCATGCTGCCTTTCATTTGTTTTGCAAAGAAATATTTTCAGCTGATCTTCTATATCCCGAATGTTGTTATGAATTTCATTTATTGACTAAAGATTCAAATAGTCATGAAGAGTATATTGTTCCAAAGGATACCTCTCATTGTGATCGAGACATTGATGATCTTCACGATGGTGTCCATAGTATAGATATTTTTGACACTGTACCAAATGAATTTTCTATCTTAAATGTCCATGAAGATCAGATTGTCCCATTTAAAAAATTGAAAAATGATAAACATATTTTTATTTTAGCATGTGACAGAGTTGAATCTATAGCAAATACGGAGAACAGTCTTCAACTTTTAGAGTTGCAGACAAAGGGAAATTGCAGCATACATGAAAAGGAAGATGATGAGCAGAAAGGTATAGATCAACAGTACATCATGCAGGTTTCTTTGATCGAGGTTCAGCAGTTTACAGTTGACATGGAGATCGGTGAAAGCCATCGACAGCAGCATGTCAATCTTCAGTTGGAACAGCTTCTTAAAGAGGTATTCCTTGACGTTTTTAATGACCCTATTGCCGATTATTTGGAATCTATGAACAACATAAATGTCAAAATATTTCCTTCAGAAGAAGGATGGTTTTGTCATCCTTTTAAAATGCATTTCTGCATTCTAGGCATTCCTTTACTTTTCAGGTCCAGATCAAGCAGGTTATCAGTAAATCATTTCCTGACATGGCTTCATTGGAAGCATGAATTCACTTAATAAGAGCCAGTGCAGTTGGTTAAGAAGTAGGAATAGGCAAGAAAATAAGCTCCCCATACGAGCAGTCAGATCCTTTCAGTTATTGGTTGTGGAATAAACAAGCAGTCTACAGGCAGGCTTCAAGTTTTCAGGCTACAGGTTTGCAAGGGATTAGTTCTAAAGGACAAATGACTCCAAATTCTTCATGCAGCTCCATTTGATCTCTCTTGCCCAAAATCCTTTGGGTGCTCCAAAATTTCTTTGGCGTTATCTGCAATACAAAAATAAAAAAATAAAAATAAAATGTTATTCATTTTAACCCTAGCCTTTGCTTTTATAATTAAAAAATCTCATCAAAAAAGAAATGTGAACTTTTAAATATTCTAACCCTAAGCCTTTATACCAAATTCTATTTTGGGATTTTCTAAAGCCACATACAAACACTTAGATCCATATTTGAGGTTCTCCAAGTTTCTTATCAGCAGATCAAAACACAGGTGTCGAGACAATGGTCTAAAAGAACTCACAGCTCGCACCATGATTACTAAGTTTTCTCTTTAGCACTGGGGGACCATAAAATTATGCATGGAATTCTTCAGATTCAAAGTTATATGGTGTTTTGGTCTTTCATGTTTATCCTCTATACATCTCTATCCTTCATCTCACCATTATGTGTCTCTTAGTACATCTCCATGACAAAGTATAAGAGCTGGCAAATAATGGAGTGTATATCCCAGATTTTCAGGCACATAATCAGTGGTAATTAAAATTATTGTAGATAGTCGAAGATAAGAAGACAGGTGGCAGAGCATCAATAGAAACAGTCAAATTCTAGCCTTCAAAGACACCTGCTATCAGATTGGAGATATCATGATTTGTTCCATATTTTCAAGAAGACAGGAGTGCAGAGCCACGAATCAAGTAATGGAATCAAATGCAGCGATGATTGAAGGAGCAGTTGCTTACAACATTGTACCATTAGATGCACCTGTGGTGGCTAATGATATCACCTATTTTCCAGAGGTGAAGGCTACAATTTCAGCATTAAGTTATTCTAGAGATTTGCCAAGGTTTCCAGATGATTACCCCATGCCTCAGATGTGGAGCCTGGATATTCTGGATCTTCTACAATATATTTTTGGATTTCAGAAAGACAATGTGAGCAACCAGCGGGAATATATTGTTCTCTTGCTTTCAAATGCACAAACTCGCCTTCGTATCCCTAAGGAAGTTGAACCGAAGATGGATGAAGAAGCAATCCGCACGATGTTTGAGAAATCTTTGGATAATTATACAAAATGGTGCAGCTACTTGGGCATGCATGTTCGGAATAACATGGAAGTATTGCAGAAGATAAAAAGTTGATTTTAGTTTCTCTATACTACTTGATTCAAAGAATGGAGTAGAAACTCAGTCCCCGTGGAAATAGGGGGCTGACACAGGCATCCCCAATGACATTAAGTGCACAGTTCGAGGTAGTTCTCCTGGAAAATCTCTCAACACCACTCTAAAAAGTGGAAGCCAACCACGGAAAAGATGGGTACTGCCGGATCTGGAAAATTGTGGAACTTCAGATCATCAAGTGGTAGATCAATCTCCTGGATCGAATGGTCAAAAAATAGTGAAATTTCCTCCGAGACCTGCTGATAGCAAGACTAACGTTACCTCAAACCTAACATTTTATGTTGAAAGTCTTTTATCAAGTTTTGTTATATCGGATTCAACATTAGCATGGATACAACACATTGGGCAAAAATTTCGAGAGGTTCTTCAAGTAAAAGCAAGGTGCTATCCAGACCTTCACGCAGTAGAGAGTTCTGGAATGTTGAATTGTCTTGATAATGCACCATCCCAGTCCCTTTTAACTCTCGTAGGTGATATACTTGGTGACAAGCAGAATGAAGAAGTTCCTTCACTATTTGAATTTATGTTGAGGAAAGTAATGGAAGAGTTTGAACGTCGCCTTCTAAACCAAGCACAGCAGATGAAGAAACTGAAAAATGCACTCAGAGAATTTCTTGCACGAGAAGATAAGATTAGCTCAAGGGAAAATATACTAGAGGCTCTTGCTGTTGATTCAGGAGAAGAAATCAAGCTTCTTACAGGTCAATGATTTGGGGGGAAGCTTACAATGTTCGTTTTTTGCCTGAGTGCATCTGTTACATATTTCATCATATGGCAAGAGAACTGGAAGAGCTATTGCGACAAGAGTTAGCACAACTGACCAAGAGTTGCATTGGCGATGTTGGAGTATCCTTTCTTCAGCAAGTCATCATTCTGTTATATGAAACTATGACAGCGGAGGCAACAATTTGTGATAATGGTAAACAACCACATTCTGCATGGCAGAACTATGATGATTTCAATAAGTATTTTTGGTCCCGTAATTTTTTTGAGCTAGGTTGGCCATGGCACAAGGATGCACCATTTTTTTTTTAAACCTAAGAAAGGAGTTAAGGCTTCAAGTGGCAGTCACTGAATTGGTAAAACCTACTTTGTGGAACACCAGACATTCTTCCACTTGTATCATAGCTTTCATCGCTTATGGATCTTCTTGGCTATGATGTTTCAGGGTTTGACCATCATAGCTTTCAATGATGGGAAGATTAATTGGGGTGTGATAAAAGTAATGTTTGTTGTTGGAATACTCGCTCCAGCTGCCTATATGACTTGGGATTTGGTCGAGTCAAGCAAGCCCTTCATTACTTCTTTCATCAATGGTTCTGATCTTGTGCCTACATTCTCAACTACTTTTGTGGATGATTTACGTGTTGAAGTCACAACATCAGCATGGGTAAATGATTTTAGGGAACAAATTGAAAGAACAAGGTTTCTCAGTACAGTTTATCATTCTGTGACGGCATTAGGATCCTGGTTACCGTTGATTGCTAAAGCTAGCAGGGCTAGAGTTGCAAGGGCTAGTGCAATCTGGCATCCAATTTCAAACAACACTCAGGTTGTTATGAGACAAGCACAAACTATGGCACAAGTTGTTGTTTTCACCAGGCCATCTCTTGGACTTTCAGGATGGTCATACATGGGTGCTTGTCATCGTACAGTATCCACAACAACATCATCATCACCAGCAAAAGGTGAATCGAAGGCTCTCATGAGTGAAAGCAGTGATGGTGCCAAGTCTGCTATTATGCACTTTAGTGATATAAAAACAACGGAAAGTGCAACTTCATCATAATCTAGTGTGGAAGGCAATATAAATTCAACATGGGGCAAAGGATCAGATCTTTCATATTCTGCTGCCCCTGGTGAAGAATATATAAACCATGAACTCGATGGAGAAGAAGAAAAGGACCTAATTACCTCTGAATCCATTATTGATCATTCAATTGAGGAACATATAAGCAAGGATTATTTATGGCATCAATTTGAGCAAGAACTAAAGAGGAAATCAGAAGAGGATCAACAAGAGAGTGAAGAAGAGGTTGCAGTGGCAAAAGAAATTATAGAAGATGAGGAGAATGTTGTTGCTACGGCTAATGAAATTGTTGTCCATGGTAGTATAGACATGGAGCTTAGTTTATCTGAAGTTGCTGGAAAATGAAAAGTCAAACGCCTCAAGCTACCTGTAATGCTCTCATTTCAAGGTTGGAGTTATTCTCGAATTTCCAAACCATGGTTACAGATCTAATCATTCTGCCTATGTCCAACACCTCTCTTCTCAATGAAGAGATTGTCACAACAGATGCCATGTCGATGTGAAAACAACATTTCCAGGGGAGTTTGAAGCAGACATGTTACAGATAAAGAAAAACTTTGGAAAATAGTCAGATGAATCCATGCCCAATACTAAAGGCACAAGGTCTGCCAAGTTCTTGGAAACCTCGCAGGGAGGTCTCCATCCCAGTTGGAGCCAGATGTTAGTGATAAAAAATGCACTGGCATTTTTTAAAGAATGATGCCTAATCTTGTAGGGAATATTTGACTAGCTTCCCAAGCTCCAAATGCAGATTTAAAAACACCATTGGAAAGCTTAGGATTTCTAGATGTCGATCGACTATTCAAGCATGTAAAACAGACTCTCCATGACTGAGAAATTTGATTTTAAAAAAAATATGTGCTTTCACCAGCTAACCGGTCTTGAATTTTGCTAGTTAGCTGGTGAAAGCTCTGCTTTTCACTAGCTAAGGAGCGGATTTTTGGGTAAATTAGCTGGTGAAAGCCTGTCACTGCCAGAATAACCGAAATTTTTCCCAGATTGGGATTTTTTGAGTTTGAATGGTTTGAAACCACTTCAAATGGACAGTTGTTGAATTATCAAGTCTGATTCAAAGGCTAGTTTTGAGGTATAAGGTCAAAAAGAGGTTTTTCAACTACATTTGGCATCTTTTTCAAAGGCAGAAAATCAGGGTTTTTGCACACTTCACCAAATTTGAATTTTATCTTTGGAGGACCAAATCAAACAGCCTTGGGAGGCTAAAATTGCACTTCATCAACAATCTACTACTCTTAGATATGGATTGACCTCATCTTGAGGATCTCTTCCTAGTTTTTTGTAAATATAGTTTACTTTCTATTTTTAGAATATCAGATCCATTGTTTTAGGATCTGAGAACTGTGATGAAAAGCTATAAAGCTACAGACTTAAGACAGAGAGGGGGTTGGATTCTGGATACATTTGGACTATTGTACTAAGGCTCTTATCTTCTAATAGAATCACAATTTCCTTTTGCCATTAATATCAAATTTATTCATATATTGTATTACTCTGTATTTTAATTCAATTTAGTTCAGCTTTTAAGAACTGTCATCTTCTTATAAAGCTCATAAATTTGAATTAAAAGACTTCTTACTATCTTGTATGACCCTGCATTCATTGTATTTGGTTATCTTGATTAGTATTCTTCATACCCCGTCCAATTACTCCATCTGATCATTGATTTCTAAAAGCATTGGTTTATTCGAATACTTGATAAGTTGTTCTTCTCATTAGTCACTGAGTTATCCCATTGATCCACAATTTCATAAACACAAAAAACCATTATTTTCTTAAGTTACCAAGCATCCTTAGCCTACAACCCTAAGGAGTTTCTCGGAGTGATAACATAATGCACATGTAATTTATTGTAACATTTTGTTTCAATTATCTTATTATTATTATTATCTATTTTTTTGCATATATTGGCACATATGTTGAGGATGAGCCTCCCCAACATCACGATGAGGTGATGGAGGAGGAAGAGGACCAACCTCCACTAGTACATAGACACCACATGCCACACAAGCCATATATTAGAGTACGGCTAGAGGTGGCAGATCAATTATGTTGTTTCATGACTAGTCACAGAGTGGTACCCGCACCCATTAGAGACATATTAGGGGTACAATATTTATCTACTATATGGAGGTGTTTTCCTCAAGACATGATGATGTTGATGTGTCATATATTTGGTGTTTTCAACCTCATCGACATGTTGACGGGTGTTTCTCATGATCCTACTACATCTAGCTCATCATCAGATCCATCCACATCCTCTACTCCACCACATGGTCCTCCTCCTCTTGATTCTCCTCCACATGAGTCAGTTGCACCATATACCAATCCTCTCGCATCCACGTCTAATCCTCCTCCTCCTCTTGCTTCCCCTCCACATGTGTCTGAACCTGCATCCACGTCCAATCCTGCTCCTCCTCCACATCCATCACCATATTATATTTATCTTACCCTTCTCCTCCACTTGTGTTACCATCAATCGATCATTTTATTTCTCCTAGTCCATATGTGTCATCATCCATCGATCCCCCTCCTCCTCCTCCTCTTCTTCCACACGGGTCATACTTTTTTTATTCTTTGGACATTATGTTCACATTAGGTATTGTTGCACATCTTCATGATATTGTTAGAGAGACATTTGATAGTGCACTTTTACCAACATTTATTTTTTAGATAGTTGTTCTTGATAAAGGCTCTACATCTAGTAGTAGAGACACTGATGCACCTGACTCTAGTGGTGGACCTAGCTAATAGTGGTATCGATTGACATTTATGATTGTTTTATATTTGACTAGAGATCTATATATGACATGTTTATTGGTGATTTTGTTGAGATGTATATTTGACATGTATATTCATGTGTATATCACTTATGTATATTATGTTTTTGTATATAATGTTATGGTTGTTGTTGTTGTTTGATTTATAAAATGTATTATGAGTATGCTAATGACGAACATTGTTAATGATTCATCTGTTTTTAAGTGAAATTTGATGTGTATCACTTATTAAATTTACTTTTATGAAAGCATTTAATTTGGATTGTGATTGCAAAAACTTATAACCGTTAATGTCTTATAATGTTTAATTGTTCTTCAAGGTGAATTGTGTGTTGTCCAACAAGAAACAATATGTTGATTAAACATGTTTAGAAACAAAAATACTTAAATATGATGAGTGAAATGATTGTGATTTGAATATTTGTGTCTTTTTCATATATTATAATAATAGCATTATAACATAATTATTCACTAATAATGATGATGATGATGTAATAATAATGTTATTTTTTTAATTTTTATTATTCAAATATTACAAGACAAAGTTATAATATAATTGTTTACTAAAATCACAATTATTATATTTTATTAATATTCAATATTTCCAAAGATTTAATTAATTTATATTATCTAATCTTATAATATATGAAATATATTCAATTAAATTTAAAATAATAAATATAGAGAATAATAATACATTTTGATCTATACACTTTCAATGAAATAAGATTTCATAATTTTTTACTCTAATACAAACTTTGTGAATCTTTGTTCTTCAAGGTGAATTGTTTGTTGTCCAACAAGAAACAATATGTTGATTAAACATGTTTAGAAACAAAAATACTTAAATATGATGAGTGAAATGATTGTTATTTGAATATTTGTCTATGTTTCATATATTATAATAATAGCATTATAACATAATTATTCACATGATGATGATGATGTAATAATAATGTTATTTTTTTATTTTTATCATTTAAAGATTACAAGACAAAGTTATAATATAATTGTTTACTAAAATCACAATTATTATACTTTATTAATATTTTTTTTTCCAAAGATTTAATTAATTTATATTATCCAATCTTATAATATATGAAATTTATTCAATTAAATTTAAAATAATAAATATAGAGAATAATAATACATTTGATCTATACACTTTCAATGAAATAAGTTTTCATAATTTTTTAGTCTAATACAAACTTTGTGAATCTTCTATTAAAAAATAATATCACCCAACATTTTATAATTAGTGTTTTAAGAATTAGTAAAATTAACAAAGCTTTCTATACTTTTAGATAAGTATGGATCATTAAAAAAATTCTTAATTTTGACTAGGCTCTAGAAAAAAAACTCTATTAGAATTTTTGTGTCCTTCCTATATTGACACTCATGTCACGGAGAATGTAAAAAGAATGATTAATATAAGTTTATATGATTATAAAACTAAAGAATGGAGTGGAATAGGTGAAGACCATGATAGTTTCACTAGTTAAGGTGGGGAATGTCATCAAAGTTGGTAATGCCAACACCACAAGTGTAGATGTTGCACAAAGTTATTTTGTTGGGATTGTCCTTAGAAGTTCCATCAAAGTATATATTTATTTGAATTTGATTTTTTCAAATAATAAAAAATTTAAGGTTTGAATATTTTTTAATACCTTCATTTTGTGTTAAATAAAATATAATTTTAAAAAAATATTTACTATTGTACATCACCAACTTTGTGATATTTCAATTAATACTTGGTAATTCAAAGGTTAACATAAACATATTTCCCCTGGATGGGGTGTTATTGCGGGATTAATGCGAGTACACTCGGAAAATGAGTGCCTTGCCACCTGGCCTCCCAATCTTCCAGGTGGTTTTGTGGAAGGCTCTACCTATATCCTCTTCATTCAGTTCATAATCTCTACTCAATGTCTGGAGCATGTGGCTCAGGTTCTCAGTACAAGTGATTTGAAGGGTAGTAATACTCATGTCACTCGAACATTCATTATGCAGACTCTATCTCTAAGGTTTTCTTGCTCTAGGATGGAAACAATAGAAAGTGGAGGAATGATCTTTATTGCAGTCTTGGCTTGGGAACATAATATTCATAGATTTTATTGGTAGTTTGAGGGCAGATCTGTGACGCCCTCACCCTACTTTTTGTGCATTCTTCCCCTCTCTGTGCCTCATCAAAGACAAAGGGGGAGAGCTCACAAAGGCAAGGGAGATCATTGGTGAAGGGGTGCCTAGCAGGCTCGTTCGGTTCCATCAACTGAAGAATCTATAAGGAAGGACAAAATTATGCCTTATCTAGTTGTGGTTTTGAATGAGGATATGGGACCTCAAGTGGATAAGTCCAAATTGCAATCAGTTTTAGTTGTGTTATTTATAGTTTTGTTAACAGATTGTTATATGTCTAGAGTAACAATAGAACATATGCATTTTTTTTCCTCCTCTGAGGATGCTTTCTTTTTACAATATGCTTGGGCTTGTGTTGGTTTCCAATCTTGGCAACCCAAGTTTAAGAAGATTGTGCATGTAAATTATGATATTTTAAGAAGGTAATACCAATTTATTACTTACAAAAGAAAAAACATAAACATATGTTAATACAACACAACATAAATTTTCTATAATAAACAATAAATATGAAAATAAAAATATATCAAAGCCACATATTATGTTTGTACTATTTAATGTATTTTCAATATGGTGGTTGTAGGTTGTTAACTTTTCATATCCAACATAATTATAAAATGAAAAGAAAAAAAACATAATTGTCCATTACAGATACCCATAATAAAATGACACATCCAAAATATAATTGTCCAAACAAATTCCATTGCCATCACCCTGATTATTTTCCTCGCTTGGCATTGTCACATTGTTGTTCTCAAAAATATGTTTAGATATTGGATAATGTCTTAGTACGAACCACCAATCCCCATTCAACACATTTGGGTAAAAAATAAATTTGGTTGCAATGTTTTGGGAAAACATAAGGCTCCTTATTTTCAACCCACATTTTTTAGAGTTAATACATATTATCCCATTATCACGATCTTCCTTTACATTTCTATGATCGAAGGTATCCCACCACTTGCAAAAAAAATAACACATTGAAATGATGAGAAGTCCACTTGCATGATATCTTGTATCTTTCCAATGTTACCTAACTTACCCCCTATTGGGTTTTCATCACAGTGGCTAGCACGATTATATTGGTTGAACTCGGCCTCCACTCCACATTCTTGTGTGATGTGTCCATCATCAACATACTCGGTGTGAAAATGATGTCCATATGCCCACATATATGGGAACAAATGCACCTATCAAAATGCAAACAAAGGATGGTGTCATATGTCTAGTAACCGAAGAATTACTAAATACATAATACATGTTACAATTCAAATGTGAAATATTTTAAATAGAGTGTGCTACTTAGAGAGGTTATTATAGAGTTGCTACACCTAATCCCTATGTCTAGTGCATCCAGATCTTCTCCACATGGGTTACGACTGGAAACCACATATTTCTCTTGTATCTGGTAAGCCATCCAACTGTTGGGACATATTTTTAGCATATTTTATTTTAAATGATCAGGACAAGGCATGCTTCTACCATTCAACCATCTAAATGTTTTCCTGACACTGTCCCATTTCCTTCTTTTCTCTTCATACAACGCAACCCATGGTCATGTTGCCTCCATGTTTTAAAGAAAGAATTTATTGATGGCATCCATTTCTAAATTCGTTGATGTATACAAAATTTCAAAACGAATAACATGAGATCAAATATATATTATCAACTTAAAGAATGAATTTATTGATGGCATCAAAATTTATAAATTCGTTGATGTATAAAAGAATTTAAAACAAGTAGCATGGGATGAAATTTATATTATGAACTTCAATGTAAACAATTTATCTATACTAAATTGACAAAATATAATTGACTTACTCTTTATCAACCTCTTTTTACTGTTCATTTGGAGTAGCTCCCCTTCCATTTTTTCCTCACATTGATGGTCCTCCCAAACTATTGGCCCTGTTGTGTCATCAATTTGCTTGATGTACTCACTGGCATAATAGAATGACTCATATACTATGTACCCCTCTACCATAGAGCCCTCCAATTTTTCCCTTTGTCAGACAAACCCCTTCAATTTTTTCTTGTACCTCTCTAAGAATAACATCCAACGACATGAGAGCACCCCAACTAATTCAACCTCATTAAGCAAGTGAATTAGAATATGAATTGCAATTCTATAAAACTCGTGGGCAATTACTTCTCAAACATACAAACAATCTCAACTATCTCTCGAAGCCACCATGGAATTCTATACATACAAATCTCCCTTAATGCGATCCAGCACAAAAATGCAGATAATTTCAATGTGGCATGACGCAGGTCCTAGGGGAAGTCATGGTTCACACAATCATGCACAAACAAAGGATAATGGCACTACAAAATAGATACACACATCATTAATTTCCATAAAACTGTGAGTGCATAGCATATTTTTACTGACATCAGTATAGAAGAGGAATAAAGTATTCAACATACATACCCTTATAAGGTTTAGATGGTCATTTGATTTCAACCCCGACAAATTCCCTTCTATAGTGAAGAAACGTTGTAGAGTCGACCCATATAAAGAAGGTGCCTCCACGCCAAATATAACATCCTTTACCATAGTAAGATCATATTTCTTCAAAATGCATGGGACATCACCTTCTTTAAAAGACCACGAGGGAAAAACCTCCCCTCTAGTTTTGTTTCTGGGCCAATGTCTCTTTTTAGAATTTGAATCAATAAGATCTCCCATGACAACCAATGTGTCACTTTTAATCCATGATATGTGCCTCCATAAAAAAAGATGATTTTTTTTTTAATAAATGCATGGGATCTATTATGTGGCCAATCTTAAGATGCTCCCAATATGGAAACTCATAAAATACATATTTATTTTTCATCCCAATGGGAATTTTCTCAACATAGGTGTCAAAATATTCAGGATCATCAAACATAGGTTCCCCATTTGAATCAAACAATTCTTCAATTTCCTTGTCCTTTTCTGTGTCATATGCCCTATTCAAATCCATCGATGTTTTTATTTCGGGTCTTTGGGTTCAGATGCATCTCTTCTATAAGGGTGGTCTTCTGGGAGGAATACCCTCGAACATTCATGTTATCGAACAATCTGTAGATTGGAAAAATCCCAACCCAATCCACAGAAGTGTGACAACTATGAGAGTACCTATCCACTGTCACCTTAGATAGACACTCCCCTCACTTTAGTGATGATAAAATCACCACAAGGGGGGAATCTTGGTGAACATAGGGGGATTGAGATGGAAAGTGAGATGATAAATGAGTGAGTCCCCTATAGATCAAGCTTGGAAGTGGAGAAAGGCTTGAGAAAGAGTCTTGTGAAAGGGTAAATGGTCGACAAGGTTCATGCACCTACAAAACAGTGTTAGCCCTGCCCGAAACAAGACAAATAGTGATAAACCAAGCCTTTAAATGGTGTGGATCAGAAAGAAACCTTATTGTCCCAAAATTGCAGCATTATGGAAGCATATATATAAGAAAAGTAAGATGTTAGCAGCTACAAATTTAACCATCCAAAATCTAGTATAAGATATCAAAAATAAAGCTAGTAATGACTAGTCAAACTTCCAATGATTAAAGCAAGATTTTAGTGGTGATTAGTGGTTGTTATATAATGTTATCAGAAATTTATTATGACAGAGAAGTGGCTGTAGAAAACAAGTGCTACTGCATCAAATTCTAGCCACCAAAATCAGCAAACAATCCACCCAAATGATAGTCAATGACAAGTAGTTTAACAATGGCAGTTTGTAAACAAATTTCAGCAGTAGAATGGTAAGTAATTAGTGAAGAAAAATATGATTTTGCAGCATCCCTAATGGCTGTAGCTTTAATTTATAACAGAAATAAGAATTACTAGTCTAAAGAAGATGCCCTTAGGGCACAAGAGTACTTATAACATATAGAATTAATTCCAACTTAGACAATTGCGACATATCAACAATTTGTGCATACCAATGCAATGATTTTATATATCCAATGCAAATTAGACTAGTGCCTTATCAATTGGGTTATGAGATATCTTATATAATTTCTAGTGTTTGTTACTTCTCTAGGGTTGTAAGCCTTTTTACTCCCTATAGCAAACAAAACCTAGCAAGGTAAATTTAGGAGGGTATAAGTCTTGTTACTCCTCCTAGCAACCTTTGCAATAGCTTATTAAATGACAACAATGATAGATCTTGGTGGAGGTTGTATACTATTATACTACTCCAAGAGTTTAGCAAAATTAACCTTGCAACCAAGAAAGAAATAACACAAAGCATAAATTCCTTACCTAGTCCAAGAGATAGCAAGATAAACTCTTCATTACCAAAAATATTCCATCACATGAGCAAAAGAAAAGCACCCAAGAGATAACACCTAGCTTATTCCTCCAATAGACAAGTAGTAGAATCCACAAGTCATAAGAGAGATAAAGCCAAGCAATATGTAATTCTCAAGTGTGTTGTGTCTTAATGAAATGAGCAAGACCCTTCTTTATATAAGGTCTTGCAAAACCAATTTGTCCACTTAATTAGAGTAAAACACAAATTAGGGAGGCCAACCTCTTCTATTTTCCCCTTTACAACTTAAAATTCAAAAAATAAATAAAGTAAATTCCCTTTACGGGTGATGTCATGCCCTAAAGGGTGATGTAGGCCTTCTTAGGAGAGACATTTTGCCTCTAAGTGAAGTCGTTGGGCCTCCAAAGGCCTCACATCTTGTCCTCAATTTTTATAGTGCAAACAAATGTCCTCCTCGCCATCAAATCATGCCACATCATCATCAAACCATGAAACCCCATCATGCCCTATCCCTCCTTGTGACATCATAGGGCTATAAGGTGACTTCCTAGGCCTTCAAAGGCCAATGTTGGGGTGTAAGGAGTTGAAACATGCTCTACTCATGGTTTCCAAGTGCCTCCAAAGGAAACGCTCTATCTCCCATGTGTCCAATCAAAGCAGCTACATCATCCAACTTGTGGGATTTATGCTCCAAATGAAGGTCCAAGGAACCTTGTGCCTTCACGATCCAACTTTCATCTGTCAATGACTTGCAAAGACAAACAAGTACGCCCTCCAAGGGTTCAAAAGTCACAATATCATGCCAAGCAAGCCATATCTAATAAAATAACCACCCAAACATGTGCATCAAATCTCCCTTTTTCAAAATAAATAAATGCTCAAAGACCTTATACAACTTGCAAAATTTAGATATGGGAGGGGTGTCATAGTACCCTATTGGGTGAACCAATTCCTCAAGTAGGGAATGTTCCCAAGGAGAAACCTTTCTAAGGCATGTAGTGAATGTGAGGTGGATGGGGTTATAATTCTAGGTATGGGGTTTCATGACATTCAAAGGCTCGTATCGTCTCATTTATGGGTACATTTGTTGAAGGATAGCCACATTTTTTTCCTCTTTTTGTTTTTAAGGCATATTTTTCCAAGCCCTTTATTAGTCATTTATTTTTCATGTATCACCAAGTTGAAGACAATAAGGGGCCCTAAAAAGGAAATGCATAGCCCTCATATGCTCTACCTTGATTTGCATTCCTTTCCAAGTTGAAGACAATAAGGGGCACTAAAAAGTAAATGCATAGCCCACAAACGCTCTACCTTGGAAAGTGTTATTGATTAAGTAATTATTTATTTTATGGGTCCCTCACTTTTTTGAGAAGTGTTTCATTGTTCTCGGGATATCATGGCGAGCCTCTATTGCATGATGTTTTTGCTAAGGCACCTTCGAGCCTAATGTCCCCTTCCTCCCATGAAATGAGGCACATGCCCTTCTTGGGTCAATAAGCCCGAAAGCCTAAAATATGGGGAAATGGAGGGGATGAAGTGATGGAAGGTGGCAAGTATGAGCGAGAATGGTACGATGACCTTTCAAGGAGACCCCTTAGTAGCAACCCTTTCCCTGAAGGTGGCCACTTACTAGGAAACCATGACACTCACCAAGGTGAAATAGAGCAAAAGGCATAATTTCCAAGAAAATGTTTTCAAAATAAAGAAAGGATCCTTCACAACATGTTCAAATGCTTAAAATATTAAAATGACACTTACCATGATATCAGAATTTTTACCTCATGAAGAAAGACTTTTTTTTCTTTATGGGCCAAGTTGGGTGTGGTGGATGTTGCTGCCATCAATTGGATGGTGATGTGTGGTATGATAAGGGCCCATGTCTGCTCATTTTCTTCTCGCTACTCCATGTATGCAACCCGAGGGCCTCGAGAAATCATCACCTTAGTTATCCCTAGAAATGGGGGATAACATATGGATCCTACTCAGGCACATGTGTTCATCGTAGAGTGTATGAGAACCTCAACATCTCCTGGTAAGACTTGTTCCTGCACACACTAAAAAAAACAAACCGTGGATATCAAGGGTAGCTTTCTCACCATTTGTCCATATGATAAAAAAATACAAAATTTCAACTAATCTTTAAAAAACAAAGTTTGTGTTTTTTTTTTAAATCTAAACTAAAATGTAATATGCTGAAAACAAATGATGTAAAGTGAGTATGCAATAATGCAAGTAGAGAAAAATGAAAAATGAGATATGACATGTGAATATAAGTAAATGCAACTAAACTATTATGAACAAGCAAATGCAAGTGCATGGGAAAGCAAATGACCTGCCTACTTACATGGGGCTTGGGCCCTGAAGAGGTCAAGTTCCTTTGATGTAGGGTCAGAGAAGAGACCCATCAACTGGTAATGGCATCTTTTTCCCATCCATCGCAGACAAGTAGTATTTTCCTTTATCCAAATTCTTCTTAACGATGTAAGAGCCAAGCCATAAAACTTCATTCCTTTCATCATACTTGGGCTCACCTCTCTTCTTATCCCACATGAGTGCAAGGATTCCTTCACTAAATTTAATGTAAGGTATGTTTTCAATGTAAGACTATGAAGGTGATTATGCCTTGACCATATCTTTAATAGCTTGTTCTCTCTCTTTATCTTTCCTAGCTTCATCTTTCTTGAGTATTTTGATGGATCCTGGTTCTTTCCCTTGGAACTCTACAAGATTCTCTTTGTATTTGTCTGTCCTCAGAAGTACTGTATCTATGAAGTCTTTTTGTGCAAAAGGAAAATCTCAAGGTTCATACTCAATGATCTATCGAGGCACATCAAGCTCACAATCACTGTGATAATAAGGGTGGTTCATATCCATCACATTCTTCTTCACTACCTGCCCACGATATAGAATCTTGAAAGTACTATCCGCCATGGGAATGTGTGCATGAGTGATATCCATACTAAGAAAACCGTCAAGGGTGGCAGCCAAACTTCTTGATAAAATCATGCCCCACGCATCTAGAACATCAATCACCACTATGTTCATAATGAGGATAATATGAGGTTAATCATGTAAATATACCTCCACATCTTCTATGAGACCATATACTTTCACCTTCTTTGAATCAATGCCACACACATTTTCATATAGGCAGGTTGTCTTCAAACCAAGTTGTTTCATGACCTTCAAAGACATCACATTTGCTAAATCCCAAGAATCCAACATACAATTATTCAATCAAAGACCATTCACACCCAAAGAAAGATAGAAAGGAGGGTTATCTTCCCTTTATTGTCCATAATACATGGTGTTGAGAAGCACAGGAGGATCGTCTACCTCATCTGGTACCTTCAACGCCTTCGGTACTTCTCTTTTTACAGATGGGATCTTGCACATCTCAACTACAGGTACTAACATATTCATTTTCCCAATCATGGCTAGCACATATATATTCAATTGAATTTCTTCATTGGTTGGCATGGGTTTTGGGAGCAGGTTGTGTATCAACAGTGGAGGAGACGAAGGAACTTATTTTATTGGCTAAGGTGGATCCTCTTTTGCCTGTGGTGGAGCGAATGGAGCTTGCGGTGGAGGAACTGGAGCTCTATTTCTCCTTTCATATGTAAAAAATTATTTCTTCCTAAACTCATTCTTGGTATTCTCATCTAGTTCATTTAGTGCTCTAAGTCACCCTTTCCTGGCACCCCTTTTCTTTACCTCCTCAAGTTGCTCTGGTGTAACCTATACATACTCATCTTTTGAAGAGAGAATATTGTATGAATGAAATTCATCTGGTTTATAGAACCTGGACCTTCTTCCTTTGTCTGTCTTGGGAACTCATCTTCTGGATGTGCTTCATTGTAGGGAAAGCACCATGGAAATTTTTCTATATTGACCATTCCAACCGAATTCTATGTGGCAAGAGTCTTTTCCTCTTGTTGAGGCCTTGTCTTCCAACAGGTGTTTGGTTGTCTGAAAACCTGAGGTATTGGAGCAGATTGATTTCTCTCCAATGTTTTCAACCTATTCATAATGTGATTCTGACTTTAGACAAATTCAGTATTCATATTATCAAACTTCAACACCAGGAGAGTGATTAGGTATGGTGCAATGTTTGTTGCAGTATTTGTTTTTGCTTCCACCTTGGCACGATGAAACTGAAAGGACTCAATCCTTGAGTCGATGAGATTCTCCTCTATATGTGCATTATATTCCTTGAACTTTACCAAAGTGTCGGGTGTTTTATCCTTAAGGATGAAACCATATTTTCCTTCAAAGGAATTCATGTAGAGAAGATGGAAGATTGTTGTTGGTGGGTGTAGATCGATCGAGATTTGATCATATAGCTTATCACATCTGGTATCAAACTCTTTCACTATTTCTTGTTCCTTTTTATTGATTTGATTGAACTACGTTAATAACATTCTGATATATTTCTTTGTAGACCATCTGCTTGAAATTATTTGGTGAAATCGTCATAAGATGCCAAATGATTGTCAGGTAGTACTCTGAACCATCTTTGGGCATCTTCATCAAGAGACATGGCTAATGACCTCATCGCAACATCTTCATTTTCCACGCATTCATTTAGCAAGGCTACACCGACTACATATAGGTGGTCTTCTGGCATAACTGCATTATTTCCAGTGAATTTTGGAAACCATTTATGAGTCTCTTTGGGAATAATATTGGGGTACCCAGTTATGGAGGCCAAGTTCAAAGGTTTGAAAAGGTTTCTAGACCAAGTGTGATCCATTGTGTTGATGGGAAGGCAACCTTGGAACAAGGTTTTGACAATGGGGGAGTTATGAGGAGGCATCCCATGTGTCCAATGAAAGGGGGTGCATCACCCAACATGTGGGCTTCATGCCCCAAATGAAGTTCCAAGGAACCTTGTGCCTTCACGATCAAGCTTTCACTTGTCAAGGAATTACAAAGACAAACAAGTACGCCCTCCAAGGGTCTGCAAGGAAAAATATCATGCCAATTACACCATATATAATAAAATATCCAACCAAACATGTGCATCAAATCCCCCCTTTTCAAAATAAACAAATTCTCAAATACCTTATACAACTTGTAAATTTTAGATATGGGAGGGGTGTAATAGTGCCCTATTGGGTGAACCAATTCCTCAAGTAGGGGATGTTCCCAAGGAGAAACCTTTCTAAGTCATGTAGTGAATGTCAGGTGGATGGGGTTATACTTCTAGGTATGGGGTTTCATGACATACAAGGGCTTGTATTGTCTCATTTATGGGCGCCTTTGTTGAGGGATAGCCACATATTTTTCCTCTTTTTGTTTTTAAGGCATATTTTTCCAAGCCCTTTATTAGCCATTTATTTTTCATGTGTCACCAAGTTGAAGACAAAAAGGGGCACTAAAAAGTAAATCCATAGCCGACATATGCTCTACCTTGGTTTTCATGCCTTTCTAAGTTGAAGAAAATAAGGGGCACTAAAAAGGAAATGCATAGCCCACAAACACTCTACCTTTGAAAGTTTTATTGATTAATTAATTATTTATTTTATGGGTCCCTCACTTTTTTGAGAAGTGTTTCATTGCTCTCAAGATCCCATGGAGAGCTTATATTGCTTTTGAGAAGTTTTTACTAGGGCACCTTCAAGCCTAATGGCCCCTTCTTCCCACAAAATGAGATACATTCCCTTCTTAGGTCAATAAGCCCGAAAACCTAAAATATGGGGAAACAAAGTGGAAGATGTGATGGAAGGTGGAAAGTATGAGTAGGAATGATACGATGACCTTTCAAGGAGACTCCCTAGCAGCAACCCTTTCCCTGAAGGTGGAACCTTACTAGGAAACCATGACACTCACCAAGGTGAAATAGAGCAAAAAGAATAATTTCCTAGAAAATGTTTTCAAAATCAAGAAAGGATCCTTTGCAACATGTTCAAATGCTTCAAATATTAAAATGACACTTAACACAATACCAGACTTGTTACCACATGAAACGAGACATGTTTTTCTCTGTGGGCCAAGTTGGGTGTGGTGGATGTTGCTGCCATCGATCGGATGGTGGTGCATGGTATGATAGAGGCCCATGTATGCTCATCTACCTCTCGGTACTCCATGTCTACAACCTGATGGCCTAGAGACATCATCTCCTTAGTTATTCCTAGAAACAGGGGATAACATTTGGCTCCTACTCGGGTACATATACTCACCATAGAGTGCATGAGAACCTCAACATCTCTTGGTAATACATGTGCCTGCACTCACTGGAAAAAAAAAAAAAAACTGTGGATATCGAGGGTGGCTTGCTCATCCTTTGTCCATATGATCAAAAATCCAAAATTTCAACTAATCTTTAAAAAAAATAGTTTTCATTTTTTTTCAAAAATCTCTAAACTAACATGTAATATGATGAAAGAAAATGTTGTAAAGCAAGTTTGCAATAATGCAAGTAGAGAAAAATTAAAAATGAGATATGACATGCAAATATAAGTAAATGCAACTAAACTATTTTGAACAAGCAAATACAAGTGCATGGGAAAGAAAATGGCCTACCTACTTACCTGGGGTTGGGCCCTGAAGAGGCCAGGTTCCTTTGATGTAGGATCAGAGAAGAGACCTATCAACCAGTAATGGCATCTTTCTCCCATCCATGGAATACAAGTAGTATTTTCCTTTCTTTGAATTCTTCTTAATGATGTAAGGGCCAAGCCATAAAACTTTGTTCCTTTCATCATACTTGGGCTCACCTCTCTTCTTATCCCATATGAGTGCAAACCTTCCTTCACTCAAGTTAATGTAAGGAATGTTTTCAATGTAAGTTTGTGAAGGACATTCTTCTTTGACCATATCTTTGATAGCTTGTTGTCGCTCCTTATCTTCCCTAGCTTCATCTTTCTTGAGTATTTTGATGGTTCCTGGTTCTTTCCCTTGTAAATATGCAAGCTTCTCTTTGTATTTGTTCGTCCTCAAAAGTAGTGTATCTATGCAATCCTCTTGTGAAAAAGGAAAATCATGAGGGTCATACTCAATGATTTTTCAAGGCACATCAAGCTCACAATCACTATGATAATCAGGGTGGTTCAGATCCATCACATGCTTCTTGACTAACTTTCGACTATATAGAATCTCGAAAGTACCATCCCCCATGGGAATGTGTGCGTGAGTGAGATCAATGTTGGGAAAATTGCCAAGGGTGGAAGCCAAACTTCTTGATAAAATAATGCCCCAAGCATTCGGAACATTAATCACCTTTATGTTCATAATGATGTTGATATGAGGGTAATCGTGTAAATATACCACCACATATTCTATGAGACCATACACTTTCACCTTTTTGAATCAATGCCACACACATTTCCATATGGGCGGGTTGTCTTCAAACCAAGTTGTTATGTGACCTTCAAAGACATCACATTTGTTGAATCCCTGGAATCCAACATAGATCTATTCAATCGAATACCATTCATACCCAAAGCAAGATAGAAAGGAGGGTTACCTTCCCTTTGTTTTCCATGATACATGGTGTTCATAATCACAAGAGGATCATCTACCTCATATGGTACCTTCAACGCCTTTAGGACTTCTCTTCTTACAGATAGGATCTTGCACATCTCAACTATAGACACTAACATATTCATTTTCCCAATCATGACTGGCACACCTATATTCAATTGAATTTCTTCATTCATTGGCGTGGGTTTTGGGAGCAAGTTGTGTATCGTCGGTGGAGGACGAAAAGGCACTTATTTCATTGGCTGAGGTGTATCCTCTTTTTCCTGTGGTGGAGGAACTGGAGCTTGTTATGGAGGAAATGAAGCTCTATTTCTCTTTGTATATGTCAAAATTTATTTCTTCCCCAACTCATTCTTGGTATTCTCGTCTAGTTGATTTAGTGCTTTGATTCGCCCTTTCTTGGAACCCCTTTTCCTGACCTCCTCAATTTTATCTGGTGTAACATGTACATACTCATCGTCTTGAAGAGAGAAGATTGTATCCATGAAATTCATCTTGTTTGTAGAACCCGAACCTTCTTCCTTTGTCCGTCTTGGGCACTCATATTCTGAATGTGCTTCATTGCAAGGAAAGCACCATGGAAATTCTTCTGTATTGACCATTCCAACTGGATTCAATGTGTCAAGAGCCTTTGCCTCCTATTGAGGCCTTGCCTTCCAACCAGTGTTTGGTTGTCTAAAAACATGAGGTCTTGAAGTAGACTGATTTCTCTCCAATGTTGTCAACTTGTTAATAATATAATTCTGAATTAGACAAACTGAGTATTCATTTGATCAAACTTCTGCATCGAGAGAGTGATTGGGTCTAGCGCAGTGCTTGTTGCAGTATTTGCTTTTGCTTCTAGCTTGGCATGAAGAAACAGAAAGGGCTCAATCCTTGAGCTGTTGAGTTTCTACTCGATCTGTGCACTATATTCCTTGGCCTTTGCCAAAGTGTCAGGTGTGTTATCCTTGAGGATGAAACCAAATTTTCCTTCAAAGGAATTCATGTAGAGGACACAGACGACTGTTGTTGGTGGGCATAGATCAATCAGGATTTTATTATATAACTTATCAAATCTGGTATCAAACTCTTTCACTATTTCATTTTCCTTTTTCTTGATTTGATTGAACTACACTAATAGCATTCCACTGTCTTTCTTTGTAGACCATCTGCTTGTAAGTAATTTGGAGAAATCATCGTAAGATTCCAAATGATTGTCAGGTGGTCCTATGAACCATCTCTAGAATCTTCATCAAGAGACATGGAAAATGGCCTCATCGCAACATCTTCATGTTCCACACCTTCATTCAACAAGGCTACATCAACTGCGTATAGGTGGTCTTCTGGCGTAACCACATTGTTTTCAGTGAATTTTGGAAACCATTTACAAGTATCTTTGGGAATAGTATTGGGGTACCCAGTTATGGAGGCCAAGTTCAATGGTTTGAAAAGGTTTCTAGACCAAGTGTGAGCCATTGTCTTGAGGGGAAGGTAACCTTGGAACAAGGTTTTGACAATGGGCAAGTTATGAGGAGGACTTCTTCGATAAACCTTAGAAGGTTTGAATCTTCGTGGGGGTAGGGTTGGTGGATTCTGGGATGGTGGAGTCACCATATGAGCTTTATGAAAGGCTCATCAAGAATGGAAAGGGAACTTCCTCAACTCAAGTTTCAAGGCAAGCTATGGGTAAAGGATTTGGGATCAAATCTTGCCAAATTGTCGTTAAATCTCGAAAGAGGATTCAAAATCCTCCCCAACAATGACACCAAAATGTTATTGCACAATCTGTAGATTGGGAAAATCCCAACCCAACCAATGGAAGTGTGAAAACTATGGGAGTACCTACCCACTATCACCTTAGATAGACACTCCCCTCGCTTTAGTGATGATGAAATCACCAAAAGGGGGGAATCTCGGTGACCCTAGGGGGATTGAGATGGAAAGTGAGATGATGATGAGTGAGTCCCCTATAGTTCAAGCTTGGAAGTGGATAAATGCTTAAGAACGAGTCTTGTGAAAGGGTAAATGGTTTCCAAAGGTCATGCACCTGCAAAACAGTTTTAGACCTGCCCGAAACAAGACAAATAGTGATCAACCAAGCCTTTAAATTGTGGGGATCAACAAGAAACCTTGTTGTCCCAAAATTGCAGCAGTATGGAAGTATATATATCAGAAAAGTAATATGTTAGCAGCTACAAATTTAACCTCCAAAATCTAGTATAAGATATCATAAATAAAGTTAGTAATGACTAGTCAAACTTCCAATGATCAAAACACGATTTTAGTGGTGATTAGTGGTTGTTGTATAATGTTATCAGAAATTTATTATGAAATCCAAGTGCCTGTACCAAACAAGTTCTACAGAAGCAAATTCTAGCCACCAAAATTAGCAAACAAACCACCCAAATGATAGTCAATGACAAGTAGTTTAACAATGGTGGTTTGCAAGCAATTTTCAGTTGTAGAATGGTAAGTAATTAGTAAGATGATTTTGCAGCATCCCTAATGTATGTAGCTTTGATTTATAACAACTATAATAATTACTAGTCTAAAGAAGACACCCTTAGGGCACAATAATGCTTATAACATATAGAATTAATTATAACTTAGACATTTGCAATATCTCAACAATTCACATATACCAATGCAATGATTTCATATATTCAATGAAAATTAGACTAGTGCCTTATAAATTGGGTTATGGGGTCTCTTGTATAATGGATAGGTTTTTTTACTCTCTAGGGGTGTAATCCTTTTTACTCCGTAGAGAAAACAAAACCTAGCAAGGTAAATCTAGGAGGGTGTAAGCCCTTTTACTCCTCCTAGCAACCTTTTCAATAGTATATTCAATGACAACAATGATAGATCTTGGTGGAGGATATATGCCCTTATAATCCTCCAAGATTTTAGAAAAAATAACCTTGCAACCAAGAAAGAAACAACACAAAGCATAAATTACTTAGCTAGTCCAACAGATATCAAGATAAACCCTTCATTGCCAATAATATTCCATCACATGAGCAAAAGACAAGCATCCAAGAGATAGCAACTAGCTCATTCCTCCAATAGACAAGTAGTAGCATCCACAAAGCATAAGAGAGAGAAAGTGTGAATTTCCCAAGTAGGGCAAAAATTTCAGCCAAGCAATATGTAATTCTCAAGTGTGTTGTTTCTTAATGAAATGAGCAAGACCCTTTTTTATATAAGGTCTTGCAAAACCAATTTGTCCACTTAACTAGGGTAAAACACGAATTAGGGAGGTCAGCCTCCTCTATTTTCCCCTTTACAACTTAAAAATCAAATAATACATCAAGTAAATCCCCTTTAGGGGTGACATAGGCCCTCCTACGAGAGAATTTTTACCTCTAAGTGAAGTCGTTGGGCCTCTAAAGGCCTCCCATCTTGTCCTCAAGTGCTATAGTGCAGAAAAAATGTCCTCCTCTCCATCAAATCATGCCACATCATCATCAAACCATGAAACCCCATCATGTCCTAACCCTCCATGTGACGTCATAGGGCTATAATGTGACGTCCTAGGCCTTCAAAGGCCAATGTTGAGGTGCAAGGAGATGAAACATGCTCTCCTCATGGTTTCCAAGTTCCTCCAAAGGAAATTTTTTGTCTCTCATGTGTCCAATTAAAGGGGGATCATCATCCAACATGTGGGCTTCATGCCCCAAATGAAGGTCCAAGGAACCTTGTGCCTTCACAATCAAGCTTTCACCTATCAAGGACCTACAAAGACAAACAAGTACACCCTCCCAGGGTCCACAAGTCACAATATCATGCAAAGTAATCCATATATAATAAAAGAACCACCTAAACATGTGCATCAAATTCCCCCTTTTGCAAAATAAACAAATGCTCGAAGACCTTATACAAGTTGCCAAATTTAGATATGGGAGGGGTGTCATAGTGCCCTATTGGGTGAACCAATTCCTCAAGTAGGGTATTTTCCCAAGGAGAAACCTTTCTAAGTAATGCAATGAATGTGAGGTGGATGGGGTTATACTTCTAGGTATGAGGTTTTGTGACATACAAGGGCTCATATTGTCTCATTTATGGGTGCCTTTGTTGAGGGGTAGCCACATCTTTTTCCTCTTTTGTTTTTAAGGCATATTTTTCCAAACCCTTTATTAGCCATTTATTTTGCATGTGTCACCAAGATGAAGACAATAAGGGGCACTAAAAATGAAATGCATAGCCCATATATGCCCTACCTTGGTTTGCATGACTTTCCAAATTGTAGACAACAAGGTGCACTAAAAAGGAAATGCATGGCCCACAAACGCTCTACCTTGGAAAGTGTCATTGATTAATTAATTATTAATTTTATGGGTTCCTCACTTTTTTGAAAAGTGTTTATTTCTCTCTGGATCCCAGGGCGAGCCTCTATTGCATGATGTTTTTTCTAGGGCACCTTTTATCCTAATGTCCCCTTCTTCCCATGAAATGAGGTACATGCCCTTCTTGGATCAATAAGCCCGAACACCTAAAATATGGGGAAACAGAGGGGAAGAAGAGATCGAAGGTGGAAATTATGAGTGGGAATGGTATGATGAACTTTCAAGGAGAACCCCTAGTAGCAACCCTTTCCCTGAAGGTGGCCATTTACTAGGAAACCATGACACTCACCAAGGTGAAATAGGGAAAAAGCATAATTTCCAATCAAATGTTTTCAAAATCAACAAAGGATCCTTTGAAACATGTTTGAATGCTTCAAATATTAAAATGACACTTACCACAATACTAGACTTGTTATCTCTTGAAGCAAGACATGTTTTCCTCTATGGACCAAGCTAAGTGTGGTGGATGTTGCTACCATCGATCGGATGGTGATGTGTGGTATGATAGAGGCCCATGTCTACTCATCTACCTCTCGGTACTCCATGTCTGCAACCTGAGGGCCTCAATACATCATCTCCTTAGTTATCCCTAAAAATGGGGAATAACAAGTCATGCACATGCTTTCATAGGTGGTTGGACCACCTAGCCTTTACAAAAGGTCCACAACATTTACATCCATGAAGATAATTCACATAACAATATCAATAACAATATCAATATAAATAGTTATCATTTTTCCAAAACACCAACTATTTTGTTTGGCTAGTGGTAGTGATCAATAACAATATCCCCCAATGGTTGTTCATGAAGAATGAACATCTTATGCTAGCTCTTATAGTCCTAGGTAGAAGACATGTGAAGATAATGGATGTCTACCTCCAACCATTAATTAATGAATTTAAGAAATTATGGGAAGGGATACATGTATATGATGTATCAAGACCCATCCCAATGGAGAGTTCTCTTATATTTTATGGCATATGTGCGTACACCACAGATGATTATCCAGGACTAGAAGTTTGCTCCGGTAAGCATGTTCATCGATTTGTTTATATCTGTAATTTTATTTGGCATACTTCATTTGGTGAAACTATATTTTTGACACTAACATGCTATGTATACGATAAAATTTGATATTGTTATTGATATCCTTACTTCATCCTTGAATTTATTGGGCCATGTATCCTATATATGTTTCATGGCCATTGAATCTATTGGGATTCACATAACTCTTGGCTCACTTCCATGTGATGCATGCTACCCCTGCAACATGGCTAACTATTTGCAACAAAAGAGCCTTTGAATCCTTGGAATTATAGGCATTTGCCTCAATATCTTATGAGGAGGACCATTTTCCTTACCCTTTTTTATTTATTTATGGTACCTGTCATGCCCACATTTTGGACATATCTCTTTTTCTGCATATTTGTTTATGTAGAGAATACAATCATTCAGACATGAATGGTATGATATGTACTCAACACCCAATATTTTCAGCATTTTCTTTGCCTCTACGCAGCTATCGGGCAAGAGATTATCACTCGGAAGTATCTTATATTTGAGTAACCTACAATTAGTGGGCAACAAAAATGTACATTGTCATTAAGTATGAAAAAAATCAACCCTTTTCTTCCTTCATTGTACGACAAGATTCCTTAAAAATTTAGGTGACTTAATGGTTAGTTACCTCAAAAGTGTTGAGAAACACGCATATAATATACCATACATTGCTTTCAATTTGTACAGTAACATTGTTGTCCCTAGCTATGTAGACCTTGCAAACCCTTGTACTCGACCAAATAGAGGGGTGGTGGAAGATGATTTTAGGCTTTCCTAGAAGGTATCTACGACATTAACATCATCACCTAGTTCATTTTGCTAGAATGCATCTAACAACATCCCCTCCATGGCTTGGGTATCCCACAAGAAATCATCCATACCAACTTCTATATCATCCCCTTCATCCCCAACATGTGAAGAACTAGTGTTACTATCGAGGTTATGAATTGGTGACTCGGGACGTAGTAGGAATTGAATAGGTAGTTGTTTCAATCATTCTCGATATTCTTCCTCTTCAAGCTACTTTCATTTAGCAACAAGATTGAGACTTGACATCGTAGTGGGGTGCAACGATAGATGTTGGACAAGTCATTCGTCATCAGAATCCTTATTGTAAAAATATTGAACATTACATTGATAATATTAGAAACACAATGATTTTACTATGTTCAAACGTTATACCAAACACTTATTATAAGCATGGACATTTTTTTCCCAATAATAAACATGAATTCAACCCTTTTTAAAACAAATGTTGAATTATTAATTAATACATTTACATTAGTTCCATTGAAAATCCAAAAATGCAATTACTCAATCATCTTTTTCTTACACCCTACAGGGTTGTCTACATAAAAGAGATTTAATTCATGGTGTAATACCATTGACCCAGACTGGTTGCTCGAAGATGTCATGTTAAAATTGGTAGGGTAAATAAGTTGTCTATTTTCATCAAACATCCTCTTGTGCTATCTTTCTCCAGATAAGAGCTTGCAAAATTTTGGGACTACGAGAATATCTTGAGCATCTAAACTCGATCCTGAATCTTGATCCTTTAAAATTCAATGAACAATTATTATACTGCACCTGCATATATAACATAAATTCAATGAGATAAATGAATTATCAATAAAATCTATATGTACTGCAATCAACGTGAGAAAACTTGAAGGAATTCCAAACATACATAATGAGATGGAATCTGTAGAATTGGCTATTTGATATTCTAATTCCTTTTTTCCTGCATTTGAGTCAAAACTGCCATCTTGGGTAGCATAGAACAATCTACCTTCAAAAATAATTATGAATAATTGTTATAACTTGATGGTGTGCTTAATCATATAAAAATGCATCGGTGTGTATGGATAACCATATACACCGGTGCGTTTAATTGAGAGAAGCACCAAAGACTGACCTTCGTTATTGCCTCCGCAAAGAAAAACCTCCACAAAATTTGAATGCAGATGTTTGCATTTGCATTTTGCAAATTTAACTATCTTACAGTGTGTTATTACTTACACACTGCACCAGGGCATTATTAATTACACACCACATCGGTGCATTTCAAACTATATAGCGCACCAACTGAAGCAAGTTAGACAAATAATGTGTGCTTACTATCAATACTTTAAAATTTATTACAAAAATAAATCAGTGTGTTATACGTACACACCACACCAGTCTGCTACACAAGGTATAGTGCACTGAAAATGCAACTTTCGAAGAAAAAAAAATAGTGTGCATGTTTATCGTCATTGCACTAAAATATACAATGAAAAACTGAGCAGGAATTTGATTTTTTGTGTTTATAAAGGAAAACCCTATTCGTTCTTTTACTTTTTTTCCAAATTTTAGAAAGGAGATTTGTGCAACAAAGATTATTAGCAAAGACTTCAGAGTGGGTGGATTTTTTTTTAAGAACCAAATTCGAGGGGGATTACTATAGATCACATAGAAATATGCAGAGGATAAATTTCAGGTATATGATTTCATTTTATTAATCATCTTATTCATTCTCCTATTTGATTCAAATAATTTTCAATGCATTCCCAAACAAAGAAAAGGGGTTTCATAGTTACCTTTAGTATCGGAAGCCCTGATTTACTCACTGTTTTTTTTCTTTCTCCTTCTATATTTCAGAAGAAGATTTTTTTTAAGCAAAATTTCTTTATGGGGTTTGTTTATTTATATATTGGTTTTTCCTATCCCTTGCAATGAAACCACTCATTGCATTGGATCCCAAACCGTCATGTCATTGTCGATTTTTTCTTAAACGCCTTCATGATGACCGGTTGCTCTTTACATAGTAAGAGCACCAGTGCATATTTGTTTGTAAACAACATCGATTTATTTAATCTAGAAATAATATTAAAAAATCCTTTTAGTGGTTGACAGTGCGCATTTTACCTAGATACACACTAGTGTGCATTGTTTACAAAGCATATCATTGAGTTTAAAATGGGAAAATTAATGTTTTTATATGGAAATTGTCATTTCTTAAATTTGTTCACTACTTAACGGTGCGTAATAAACAATACTTAGGAAGTCGTGCTTTTCTTAATTCATAAAGTAGCGACTGAATATAAAAATTTGTAAAACAATTTCAATTTCACAACGACACTATTATATTGTATCGGTGCGTATATGTATGGTTTATGTACCAGTACGGATAAATATTGTTGACACCCAGATGCAGATGAAGTTACTATACACATCAGGATCTTATTTTTTTTTAAATTAAGTAATATTTATATCTCATGATTCCTAGTTGTTTTCTTTTTCAGGGAGATTTTGAAAATTCCAAGGAACAAACAAGGGGAAAACCCAGACATATCAATAGTGATGAACATAATTGCATTGCAAGAGGATCCATCCCAACTACAATGTGCACGAGAGGCGTGTAATCATTTATTTATTCTTTTATGTACATCGAATTTAAGTATCGCATGAAATACTAAATTTTAATTGTTTTGTTGTAGAAAATAAAAACAAATAGAATTCATTCAACACATAAGAGAGGACGACAAGGAATAAAAGGATTGATCACAAACTTTGTGAGTATTTACGTTTTCGGTCTTTCTTGAGATTTCATGTTTGTTGTAATATTTATATTTAAATAATTAATTTACACGTGTCCATGGATGTCTTCTAGTAGGTGCTAACATACAAAGAGAAGTCAACCCATGAATTGATAAACATTGGGTTAAGTATGGGTTGTGAGTATATGTTGAAGAATGAAAGTTTAATTGAACAATTTGTAAGTAGTTATGTTGTTTAACTTCCCTTGTTTTATAATTAATTAAAAAAAACAAGAAAACTTATATAGCTTATATTAGTTGTGCTTTGTCATGTAGTATTAAACATGTAGGAAAAAAAGTACAGAATGTAGTCAACATAGGATATTTTGAGAGAATTCATAAAGCATGGCTTTGAAAGAATGTGTATTGTTTATGAAACACTTGGTGCTAAGGTATGTTTTTTATTTACACAATCATGTATATTCTACTATACATATAAATGTAGATATACTTATTACAATTTATTTATATGTTGTAGATGGAAGATGAAGGGGTTGAACTTAAAAA
>ML819280.1:0-17436 GCA_009831015.1 Picea engelmannii
GTTTAGGTTATGTAAGTGGTTCAAGCAGCAAACAACTAGAAAGCAAAGAGCTAGTAAAGATGATCAATTTCCAAGTCAGCAGACAATCAAACCATGTGAGTACACTGCCACCAGAAGCTAATAAAGAGAATATAATCCTTGATCAAGAAAAAAGATATAAGAAGATGGAGCAACAAATGCCAAGAATAAGGCCTTCCTTCAGGTACCAAAATTTCTTCCATGGTTACTATTTTTACTTCTCTAATTTTGGTCATAAGATTGAAAATTGTCAAATTAAGTTTAGAGACATGCAACTGAGGAGATCAAGAAATAAACAATCTTTACAACATAGAACCAAACAACCAATGAGTAGACAAAGTTGCACCAATCACTTTGACCTATTGAACAATTAGCTTGAATGCTATAACTGTCATAACTTTGGCCACAAAGCTGCAAAATGTCATATGAAGGATTACAAAAGAGATCTAAGGATAAAACCCTTAGCTAGAAATGCCAGCACATGGAAAAAGAAAGATAGTGAAAAATGTGGGTTAGTACTTTCAACTCAAAAAAAGAGAGACCCCTGGTATATAGACAGTGGATGTTCCAAGAACATGACTGGAGACAAGGATACGTTTCTGTCTATAAGTAAAAGTAAAACAAGAAATGTGAACTTTGGAAATGATGAACTAGGTAAAATCAAAGGTAAAGGGATGGTGAGTTTGAGTAATGGTAAAGGAAAATTCAAGGATGTTCTGCTTGTAGATGGGCTGAAACATAATTTTCTCAGTGTAAGTCAAATGTGTGACAGAGGATGTGAAGTGGTGTTCACTTCCAAAGATTGTAAGATAAAGTTTGTAAACTCAGGACAAGTGGTGGCTAAAGGCATAAGGATAGATAATAATGTATATGTGCTGAAAGAATATAGAGGAGAGTGACATCTAAGAAAACATGATGAAAGATGGTTATGGCATAAGAGACTTGGACATATAAGCTTTGACCACTTAATTAAGATAAAAAATATTGAGGTAGTAAAAGATCATCCAAGAATATCAAAGCCACAAGATTATGCGTGTAAACTCTGTCAAGTAGGAAAGCTAACCAAGACTCAGTTTAAATCCAAGATATCTACTTCAACAAAGAAACCACTCCAATTAGTTCATATGGACTTATGTGGACCATCAAGATAGGAAGGCATGGGGAAGGAAAACTACTTCATGCTGATCATTGATGATTACTCCAGACTCACTTGGGTTGATTTTCTTAAAGAAAAAGCTGAAGCATTTGAGAAATTTAAAATATTTAAGGCGTCAACTGAGAATCAAATAGGAAACAGGCTAAAGGCAGTAATATCAGACAGCAGAGGAGAATTTATGTCAAGTGATTTCAAGGAATTTTGTGATAAACATGGGATCAAGAGAGAATACACAATCCCAGGAACTCCACAACAAAATGGAGTAGTTGAGAGGAAAAACAGAACAATTCAACAAATGTCCAGGTCAATGATGAATGAGAAGAACATTGGTCAAACCTACTGGGTAGAAGCAATACACACAATGATCCATATTCTTAATAAACCCACCTCAGACCACACAATGACAAGAGACCTTATGAACTGTGGTATGGAAGACCTGCTTCAATCAAACACTTCAAAGTCTTTGGTAGTAAGTGCTACATAAAGAATAATAATGAAAACCCTGGAAAGTATGATGATGGGGTTGATGAAGGCATATTCTTAGAATATTCTACCAATAGTAAAGGATATAGATGCATTAATAAAATATTGCATAAATTAGTTTATTGCATTGATTTAAAGGTTGATGAAGGAGTCCCACTAAGAGAGGTGAGCAATATTGAGTCTTCTATAGAGGACACAGCTGAAGCTGAAGATGATCAGGTCCAAGAATCATAAGGAGAAGACTCTGAGTTAGATACAAATACTCTGCAGGACTCAAACCAGAAGATCAAGACAAAGACACCCTCCAGAGTTATTAGGAAGAATCGTCCTGAACATTAGATAGTTGGTCATCTAAACCAAGGAGTTCGGACAAGAAAGCAGTTGAATAATGTCTCAGAACAATTTCAGATTGCCCTTCTATATTTTCTTGAACCTAAAGACTTTAATGTAGCCAGTGAATATGACCATTGGGTTAAAGCCATGAATGATGAACTTGACCAGATTGAGAAAAAAAATACTTGGGAGATGGTTCCTAGACCTGAAGGTAAACATTTCATAGGTTCGAAATGGATCTTTAAGAATAAATTGAATGAGCAGGGACAAGTTTTCAATAACAAAGCAATATTGGTCTATAAGGGCTATGCACAGATTGAAGGACAAGATTTTGATGAAACCTTTGCACCAGTGGTAAGATTGGAAGCCATCAGAATGTTTCTTGCCTATGCATGTCATAATAACTTTAAAGTATATCATATCAATGTTAAGTCATCATTTCTTAATGGAGATCTAGAAGAAGAAGTATATATGAAACAACCTGAAGGATTTTCACCGATAGATAATCCTGAATTTGTCTGCAAGCTGAAGAAAGCCTTATATGGGTTGAAACAAGCTCCTCGTGCCTGGTATCACAGATTGGACAAGTATCTTCAAGAAAAAGGGTTCAAGAGAGGAACATTTGACAACAATCTATATATCAAAACAAAGGGTAATTATTTGCTCATTGTGTTGGTCTATGTAGATGACATCATCTTCGGAAGTAATAATGCTTCATTGGTACAATGGTTTGCTTCTGTCATGCAATATGAATTTGAAATTTCTATGATAGGGGAACTGGCATTTTTTCTTGGTCTGCAAATTACTCAGAGGTATGAAGGAATACTTCTTTCTCAAGAAAAATATCTAAGAGAAATATAGAAAAGGTTTCAAATGGAAGATTCTAAACCTGTGAGCACACCTATGATCACTGGATGCAAGTTAAGAAAGGATGATGACTCACCTAATGTTGTTCAAAGTTCATATAGGTCTATGATAGGCAGCCTGTTGTACATCACAACATCTCGTCCAGACATAATGCATGTTGTTGGAATGGTAGGAAGGTATCAGTCTACACCTAAACATAGTCATTTGCTAGCTATCAAAATAATATTCAGATATTTGAAAGAAACAATGACCTATGGTCTATGGTATCCTAGGAATCATAATTTTCAATTATCATTCTATTTAGATGTTGATTGGGCTAACTGCATGGATGAAAGGAAAATCATGAGTGGAGGTTCATTCTTCTTAGGAGATTCTCTTGTAGCATGGTTGAGCAAGAATCAAGGTTCCATTTCCTTATTGACTACTGAAGCTAAATACATAGCAGCTGCCACTTGCTGCACCCAAGTATTGTGGATGATTCAGACACTTGAAGACTTGGAGGTAAAGTATACTGCACTGATCCCAATTCATTGTGATAATACTAGTGCAATTAGCGTGTCAAAGGATCCTATATTTCACTCCAAGACCAAGCACATCCCCATAAAATACCATTTTCTGAGAGAGCAGGTCACCACTCAAATTGTTCAGGTTCATTACATTCCAACCACAGAACAAATTGCAGACATATTTACTAAACCCCTAGCCAAAATACCATTTGAATATCTCCGTCAGAAGCTAGGTGTCATCCCTTCTCTCACCTAAGAGAGTCCATATTGTAAGGGGGAGTATGTGTTGGTTGAATATCTGATACCTCCGAAAAGTACTGCAACAACTCAGGGGGAGCATGTTTTCTTTAAAATTGATGTCAAAGGGAGAGAAAAGGTCTGGTCTGGATGCTACAGTTGGAGGTCTAAGCATAATAGTGCAGTGTGCTTGTTGGCATATTTTATAGGAAGAGTGTGCTTGTCATTGATGGCAAGAAAAACAATGACGATGGAAAACAAGAAAATCATAAACTCAGAGGAGGATCGAAAAATATGCAGAGATCAAAGATTGAAGGAAAAGCGTAATCTCGGGGTGAGAAGCCTCAACAACCATCTGATTAAGAAATCAACCATGTTGATCATCTCATTTTATGGACGTCGGTCATATGAGTGACCGTGGGCTTAAGGATCCTTGGAGGATCGTGACTGTCAGATTTGCAAGCCATATCAACGACAAGGATAAATTGCAGGGAGAGAAAGGAGAATTAAACGAATAGCTAGTTCTAATCCAGTAATCGGCCTAGATCATCAGATCTCATAGACTCAAATATCAACGGCTATGGTTGATCCAAAAAACGATCAGTTTAAGTCATATCAAGTCATGACTGTCAGATGTGCAATCTCCAGATCAACGACATGGATAGATTGCGGAGATCGGAAGGAGAATTAAATGACTCGCTAGTTCCAATACCGCAATTGGTCTAGATCGTGAGATATTGTAGACTCGAATATCGATGACTGTGGTTGATCCAACAAGCAATCATATTAAGTCGAATTGAGTTGTGACCATTGGATGTGAAATTGTCAGATCAATGGGAGGGATAGATTGCAGAGAACGAAAGGAGAATTAAATATTGTGCTATTTCCAATCCCACAATTACTCAAGAATGTCAGATCTTATAGCCTTGAAGATCGACGATTGTGGTTGACTCACCAATGTCACACAACTTCAAATTGCGGAGTTTTGGTGACGAGTTAAATCACTCGTAAGTTATGGTTCTGCAATCATCCTTGATCATTGATTTTCTTTGAGTGTCTTCACGACCGTTGTATCACATTTTAGTGGAAGGATAGGATAAGATAAAAGGGCTGAGAGTTTGATTATCCAAATACCTGTCAGTTGTCAGATCAAACCCAAATTCCCGTCAGCCATAGTATCATTTTGAGTGGAAGGATATGTTGACACAGGGGCAGACCTAGGGTTCAACGCTTCAATAATGCACCAACAAAACCCTAACTATCGGCCCTTTCGACAAAACTTGCGAAGTAGATGAAGTCTCACCCGAGGTAGAGGTAGGGGTGGTTGTAGGACTCAAGTGTCCACAACCTAGCTGGGACACAGATCTGTGATTACAATACTTAATAGAGCACTTAGTAGTTAACATTCATCAGTGTTTAATCCTTATTCACATCGCAGGTCGAAACCCTAGTTACAGAGCAGCACAATATTCAACAAGATCTTGTACATCTAAGCACTTAGCATAGAGAAATAGATCAGATCTAGAATTCATTCACATTACTAAGAACTAAGCTATTATATCAGATGAATCTAACATATATCATTGCACTAATAATACATCACATCAATAACATAACAACTATAATGCACAAAGAAACCACAACACAGGATGTACGTGGTTCACCCCAGTGTGGGTCCACATCCACCAAATATTCTCTTCTCTATTGTCTTATTTCAATCTTCTACAAGTATAGAGCCACAAGAACCCATTCCACATAGGACAGGAGATATGTGCGCACCTTTCTAGATCTTCCTTCCCTGAGCTAGGTTCAAGCACAAAGCCTTCTTACAATCTGCACACAGGCTTCTTACAATCACTTGCACTTAGCTCTATAAGTTCTTAACACACAATATGCACGAAGCATTCACAACTGTTCACACTTAGCTCACTGGCCACATTTCACATCTAGGTCTCTCCTACTTACATTGCCTAGTTTTCTATTTATACATTACAAAAGGGTCTAAACATGGGTAAACCCATGGGCTGACATCACATACCCATTACATAAACCCTAAACCCAAAAATTCCCTAATAAGGGGCCAAGATCCCGCAATATCTACTTCACCTTGCGCTCCACCTTCGACCAGCCTGTAGAAGTCCCAAAAATGGTCAAACATGACCAAGGTTCTCCAAATCTTGGTCATGGGCCAACATGCCCCAAACACTCACTGTGACTCGTCCTGAGTCACTCTGATCTGGGTAAGTCTGCCTCAAATTCCTCGAGCTTGGCTCGAGCTTCTTCGACTTGTTTCTTTGCCAAAGTCTCTTGATCGACGAACTCTTGAATGGCCTTCTCCATCACAGGTCCTTCCAAGCGCCGTTCCACTGTGGTGACCACTTGTTCCAATTTTGCACCTTGTCCTTCAATCTCCTCAAATAGTATGCAAGCTACGTCCTACACTGGCTAGAGTTGTTGGGTCACTTCTATGACCTTACTCTGTATGGCATGGACTTGTTGTTGAACTGTGCATTGTTCCTGGGATCGTTTCATCCTCTCAACCACTGGTAGTGTATTAAACTGCGCTTGCACCATTGCTGCTTGTTGTTAGGCCTCCTGAAGTTGTGACTTTAGTGTCCTTAGTTTAGGGTCCTCTCCAAGGTGCTCATAAGTCTACGCACTTCAACTGCTGAGTTGTTTACATTCTAAGGCCAATGTCTTGATTCTTTGGATTGCACTCCAGACAGTTTCTTCTCTCTGGTCTCTCACTTCCTGCGAAGTTATTGGCAGTACTTGTAACTCTAGTTCTTCTATCCTCTGTTGCAGCTCTTGAATGGCTTCGACAAGATTCCCTACTTGGATTTCCACTGGGTCTTCTTTCATATGTTCTAAGCTTGTTATAGAGTGGAGTGCTCTAGTGACTGATTCTTTAACTCCAATCTTCTCGGTGAGAAGTTGTTCCTTCTCCTTCTAGATCTGTGCTCTATCCTATGCAAACTTGGCTTGGATTTCATCATTTTCTTGTTGTGCAACCCGACGTTGTTCTCTAGCTTCCTCTTTTGCTTACTTTAAGGCCTCTGTGACCTATTATTTTTCTTCCTGAACATGATGAAGGCGAGCTTCGGTCGCATATGCTATTCGGCGTAGCTAGGCAGGTTCATCTCCCAACTCTATTCCTTCTGATGATGGGGGTGTATTAGCCACTGCACGGCTGGAGTGGAGGGCTTGTTGTACCCCTTTCAGCTTTGCTTCAATTCTTTCATACATGGTATCTTGTTTGGCTTCATTGCACTGTAAGATGTCTTCTGAGGTATCTCAAACATCAGCGATGGATGAAATCTATTTCATCCATCATTAGCACAGTCTGCATCTACGGTTTAGTAGCTTTGGACTTCTTCTGCGATGTAGGTTTCATGGTGGAAACCTTTCTTTTCTTGGAGGTCTCAGCTTTGTCAATAGGGTCCCTAGGCGGTGTTACTTCACCTTGTTTATGCTTGTCTTCTTCTCCTTTGTCTTCTTCTTTGTCTACTTCGTCATCACCTCCCCCTCCAGGTGAGTCTGAAGAAGTCTCTTCTGATGCGTTGTTTAGGTCTTGTACCTCTTCATTTTTCTTCCTTCTTCTACTGCTGTGTGCATCATACTCTTCACGAGTAACCACCGTACTTCCGATGAGGTTGGGGTTGGACAATTCTTCTTGGTCGACTAGTATAAGGAACTCTATAGGCCATTCTTTAGTGATTTCTTCCATGTCCTCCTCTGTGAGTTTATAGTAACTTTGCAGCTCTTCTTTGTGTTCGTCTCCGTGCGCAGTGATATAAATAAAATGTCTATCTATGCAGAACTTCACAAATGGTCTGAACCTGTGTAGGGTGTTCGACGTCATCCGAGGAAAAGAATCAATATCCCTCTTCAACTGTAGGTAATAGGTGTGGGACATCGCATTTGACTGCCATTGTTTTGCTATGTAGCTCGAATACCAAAGCGTGGTGAACTTTGTAGCTAAGGGTTCTGATGGATCAATCTCATGGAAGGTCGCACCTTCTGGCATTTCCCAAGAAATGAAAGCGATGAGGATCAATAGCCAACTAAAGTGGAAATCGTAGCCATGATCCTGAGCTTCGCGACAGTCTTTCTCTAACTGGTTGACAAGGTAGATCACCCAATTCATTTGTATCCCTTCCACGCATTTTCCCGCGAGGTTAAAAATGAAACTTGTGACCTACGTGGGTCTATTCTTACTTACTAGATTACCAGCGATCAACTGGCAGGATAGGCACAGTGCACCATTCTAAATTGAAGCTACCTTGTAGCCTCGATTCTCCTTTTCCACATCGCCATAGGTATCTTTATTTTTTTGCGTCAAGGCGTGATCTGCAGCCTTCCCTGGATTAAATTCTTGTGGGTCTAGTCCTTTCATGCTTAGTTCAGTGATCTGATGGATCATTTCTAGATCGATAATGATGCATCTGTCTAGCCACATATAACCGCCATGGAAGTAAGACAACAGGATTTTAACGCACGCGTTAAACTACTGATGCCTTCCAAAGTGTGGTATCTTCATCACGTTCAGGATAGTGGACCTTGTGATGTCCATAGTCCACGACTCAAGGATGATATTCAACTTCTTCCCCTTGGTTCTAGTTAAGTACTTGTGTGGGGCGAGCATTCCATGGTTCTTGCGATCTCCCAAGTTGAATTCACTGATATTCAACGTCATGATTTGTCCTAACTGCATTCCAATTGCACATATCCCCTTCGGGAAGTACGCAATGATCAAGGTGTAGTCGAAGTCCCTCAAGACACTGTCACATCTCACCACACTAGCTAGAGGCGGGATATAATTGGGTAGGATAGAAGGGATGAGCTTCTCATTCTCTAAGTCATCACGATGTTTGGTTCATTTCTCTGTCGCAGCTCGGGATGGTCTAGATCCATGAGCAGTCGACGAGAATGCTTTCACTTCTCTCATCGACGAGGCTTCAACTCCTATAGATATGACCTTCTCATCCATGAGGTCTATGAGGATCTCTTTGATGGATTTATATACTTCTTTGAAGTCACCCGACATGCACAATCAAAATAAGGTATTTCAAGTCAGTGATCAAATACTTAATGTAACAAAATAGGTGTCGAGGTATCAAATAGGTACAGCACGAAAGAAACTAGTTCCTTGTGGGTTCAGATAATCACAATTGGAAAAAGTGTTCTCAGTGCAATGCTATATGGGATAAACAGAAAACATCATAACAAAATCCTCCAATGGGCAGGAACACCTTAATCAATGCAATTCTATCCATTATGGAGCGGTCCCAATGGTCTAATGGCGATCTTTCTGGCCATAACTGCGGTTTGAGCTGTTCTGGAGCATCGAGCTAACGGTTGGGACGCCTCCAACAGTCATATTGCTTCATCGCGGTGAAGTGCCAATATTTACTGTTCTGATATCCCGATGAAGTTCCATTTCTGCAAAACTTCCTTCTGTGAGGTCCTCCTTAGAACTTCCTGTAACTTTTCTAACTTTGTTTTCTTCATGCTGAGATTTCTGGCTTTCTTTCCTGAAACCTGAGTCTCTTGTTTCCTCTTTCCATTATTGTTCTTATCTCCTCCTGGCATAGTAAATTTGCAATGTGGATGGTATTTCATAGGGTTCAAAGGTAATACTTCTTCCTTTTCTGGGGTAGGTGCTCTACTCTCTTGTACAAATAGGTGTTTCAAGTCTTCCTATGTTATTTCAATTTTGATGTCCAAATATTTGGTCCTTAGTAGCTTCAACTGGTCCTCTTGTTCTTTCAGTAAGTGCGCTATTCTCCTAGACATGAAATCTCTTAGTTCTTTCTTTTTCTGTTGTAGATCCTCCTCTTCTTGTTTCCTTCGTATCTGATCTTTCTCAATCCAGGTTTTTCTTAGGAAAATATAAAATGGGGCAATGTTCTCAACAAACTTAACGATCTCAAATTATTCTTCTGTCAAAGTTCCATGAGCACTCATAGATGTCTGGGTAAGTATTCCACATAGGGTTATTAGCTTTCTCCTAAATAATCCTATTCCTCCTAATGAAGGAACCATAGCAGGTTTTCCCAAATTTCCCAAGTTCTTTCTATCGTGATATTCACCTATGTTTCATCATCCAGAACACAATCTATGTCGAAGTCTTCTATTCTTGTTTCTATGCATTCCTTCACGTTTAAGATCTCTAATAAGTTGATATCTCTGTGATCATTCAGGGTTTCTTTCATCTGTAATAATACAGTATCTGATTCTTTCTGGGGTTCTATCATATACTTAGTTTCTTGGTCTGTCTCATGGTTTTATTATCTCATATTCATCCTTTCAACTTTAGCAATTATTCTAGGGAAATCCAAAACTTCATGGTCCATAGCTTTACAAAAACGACAACTAGGACCTCTACCAGGGCATTCCTTAGCAAGATGTCCTGGTCTTCTACAACTATAGCAAAGAGTTAATCCTCTCTTTATTTTAAATGACCCCCAACCTTTCCTATACTGCGCATTGGGATCACAATAACTAACCTGCAAAAAATTCTTTCTAGGATCCTGCATCCATTTGTTAGTCCAAACATTATTTCTATGCATAGGAATAACATATCTTTCACTATTCTTATTAGATCTATTCATATCCAATCTTCTTTCTTCTAGTTGTGCCCTAGTTTTTAGAGAAAATCTATTAGACATACCTAGATCCATTCTTTCGAAAAAAAAAATTCACTTATCTTACCTTTCTCAGAGCATAAAGCTTTAAGATCTTACGTCTTTCTTCAGATCTGATTCCTTTCTTAGCACAAAGCTTCGTAGTAAAGTAGAATACTGCGCACTAAAGCAGCAGATCTATGCACAAAGATTTATTTTCTTCAGTTCCCAGCAATCATAGTTTCATTCTCGACAACGGAACCATTTGTTGACACAGGGGCAGACCTAGGGTTCAACGCTTCAACAACACACCAACAAAACCCTAACAATCGGCCCTTTCGGCAACACATGTGAAGCAAATGAATTCTCACCTGAGGTAGAGGTAGGGGTGCTTGCAGGAATCAAGTGTCTACAAACTAGATGGGACATAGATCTATGATTGCAATACTTAACAAAGCACTTACCAGTTAACATTCATCAGTATTTAACCCTTATTCACATCGCAGGTCGAAACCCTAGTTACAGAGAAATGCAGTATTCAACAAGATATAATACATCTAAGCACTTAGCATATACAAATAGATCAAATATAACATTCATTCACATTACCAAGCACTAAGTTATTATATCAGATTCATATAACATATATCATTGCACTAAGCATACATCAGATCAATAACATAACAACTATAATGCACAAAGTAACCACAACACATGATATACGTGGCTCACCCCAGTGTGGGGCTACGTCCACCAACTCTTCTCTTATTTATTGTCTTATTTCAATCTTCTACAAGCAGAGAGCCAGAAGAACCCACTTCGCATAGGACAGGAGATCTGCGCGCACCTCACCAGATCCTCCTTCCCCAAGCTAGGTTCAAGCACAAATCCTTCTTACAATCTACATTGTTGGCCCTTGACCAAGTTTTGAGGATCCTTGGTCATGTTTGACCTATTTTGGGACTTCTACAGGCTGTCGAAGGCGGAGTGCAAGTTGAAGTGGAGATCATAGGATCTCATCCCCTTGTTTAGGGATTTTTGGGTTTTGGGCTTATGTAACAGGTATGGGGATGTCGGCCCATGGGTTTACCCATGTTTAGGCCCACTTTGTAATGTATAAATAGATGTCTAAGCGATGTAAGAGACAACGACGTGAAGGATGATAGAGACATCTGTGTGATGATATGCTAAGTGCAAGTGGTAGTTGTACATGCTTTGTGAATACTGTGAGAGGCTTGCAAGGCTAAGTGCAAGTGACTATAAGAGACTGTGTAAAGGCTTTGTGCTGTGACCTAGATCGGGGAAGGAGGATCTAGCAGAGTGTGCACATATATCATGTCCTATGCGAAGTAGGATATTGTGGATCTATGCACGTAGAATATTGACAAAAGATAATAAAAGGGAAGAAGAGTTGGTGGACATAGCCCCAGGCTGGGGGTGAACCATGTATATCTTGTGTTGCTATGCTTTGTGCAATGTATTAATGTGTTTATGAGTTTACTTGCTTAGTGATTTGGCATAGATGAATGATATATAGATCTGTTGATGCTTTGTGCTTAATAATATGGATGAATGTTATACCTAATCTATGTGAATGTGCTTATTACTTGAATATACTAGATTTGGGTGAATACTGCATGGATCTCTTGTTAGGATTCATCTGCGTTGTGAATTAAGGTTGAATACTAATGATCCGTAACTGATAAGTGCTATGTTAAGGTGTTACAATCACATATCTATGTCCTAGCTAAGGTTACAGACATTGGAGTCCTGCAACCATCCCTACCTCTACCTCGGGTGAGATTCCATCTTCTTCGTAGGTGTTGCCGAAAGGGCCGGTAGTTAGGGTTTTGTTGGTGCATTATTGAAGCGTTGAACCCTGGGTTTTCCCCTGTGCCAAAAAATGCTTCCATTTTCGGGACATGAAACTATGATTTTTGAGAACTGAAGAAAAGAGAAGGCTCTGTGCGTAGATCTGTTTCCCTAGTGTGAATTATTCTACTTGACTTGTGAAGCTCTATGCTAAGAAGAGAAGTTAGATCTGAAGAAAAGAGGTAAGATCTGAACACCTTGTGCTCTAATAGAGGTAAGAACATTGAAAAGTTTTAAGATTTGAAAGAATTATGCTCTGAGAAAAGAAAGATAAGTGGAAATTTTTGTTTCAACAGTATGAATCTAGGTATATTTGATAAATTTTGTCCTAGCTTGAAAACTAGGGCACATTTAGAAGAAAGAATATTTGATATGAGTAGATCTGATAGAAATAATGAAAGGTATGTTACTCCTATGCATAGAAAGAATGTTTGGACTAGCAAATGGATGTAGGATCCTAGAAAGAATTTTTCGCAGGTTAGTCACCGTGATCCTAGTGCGCAGTATAGGAAAGGTTGGGGATCGTTTAAGAGAAAGCGAGGATTAATTATTTATTACAGTTGCAGAATACCAAGATATATTTCTAAGGAATTCCCTGATAGAAGACCTAGTTGTCTTTGCTGTAAAGCTATGGACCATGAAGTTTTTTATTTCCCTAGAATGATTGCTAAGGTTGAAAGCATGAATATGAGATCAGAAAACCCTGAGGAAGATCAAGAAACTAATACTATGGAAGAACCCTGGAAAGAATCATAGAATGTATTACTACGAATGAAATAAACCCTAAATGGTCACATAAATGTCAACTTATCAGAGATCTTCAAAGAAAAAGAGTGCATAGAAACAAGAATAGGATAACTCGACATTGACTGTGTTCTGGATGAGGAAACATAGGTGAATATCATGACAGAAAGAACCTGGGAAATTTTAGGAAAGCCTGCTATGATTCCTTCATTGGGAGGAATAGGATTATTTCGAGGAAAGATGATAACCCTATGTGGAAGACCCACCCAAATATCTATGAGTGCTCATGGAATTTCGACAGAGGAATATTTTGAGGTTGTTAAATTTATTGAGAACAATGCCCCATTTGATATGTTACTAGGAAAAAACTAGATTGATAAGGATCAGGCCAGAAGAAAAGAAGAGAAAGTCTTAGAACATAAGAAGCAACAAATAAAATATTTCATGACTCAGAGGATAGTGCACTTGATTGAAGAACATGAGAACAGATCAAAGTTGTTTAGAACTAGAAACTTGGATGTCGAAGTTGAAAGAACACAAGAAGACTCACAGAAAAGTGAAGCACCTACCTCAGACAGAGAAGAAGTATTTCCCTTTAATCCTATGAAAGAATCTCAACAACGTGAAGTTACTATGCCAAAAGGAGATAAGAATCAGAATGGAAAGAGAAATACCGAGACAAAGATCACAGGGAAGAAGGATAGAAAACTCAGTAAGAAGAAAGCAAGGATCGAAAAGTTGTAGAAGGTTCCAGAGGGGACTTCGCAGAAGGAAGACTTGCAAAACTGGAACTTTGTCGGGATATTAGAACAACACAACATGGCACTTCACCATGAGGAAGCGATATGATCGTTGAAAGCATTATAACCATTAGACCGAAGCCCTGAATGGTTAGAACAACAATTATGACTAGAACGCTCATCATCAGATCGTTGGGACCACGCCACAATGGACAAAACTGCATTGATGAAGGATTCTCTCCCATTTGAAAGATCTGTTATCTCGTTGTCTACTTAGTCCGTCGACTATTGCACCAAAAACAATTTTTTGAATTGTATCTGCACCAACAAGAGAACTCATTGCTACCACGCTGTGTTTACTAATATTTCACCAACTGTTCTATTGCATTGAGCATTCATTCATCAACCTGAATTATTCGATCGAGAGCGTGTATGTCAGACAATCTCAATGCAACTGAAAAGTGTGTAGAATAAGTCTTAATCGATCTTATGGTCGAAAAAGTAATGTCTGCAAGGATTCAAGCTTCATTGATGAGAGGAGTGCAAGCTTCTCCATTGACTGCTTGTGGATATAGACCATCCCGAGTTGCAGCCGAGAAAATAACCAAGCATCGAGATGACTTGGTGAATGAAAATTTAATCCCGACTATCCTTCCCGACTACATCCCGACTTTGGTTGGCACGATGAGTCGTGACAGTGTCCCCAGAGACTTCGATACACCCTAGTTACTTCGTATCTCCCAAAGGGGATACGTACAGTTAGAACATAGCAGGATAAGATCACAACATTAAAATTCAGCAACTTCAACCTAGGGGACCGCAAGAACCATAGTATGCTCACCCCTCATAGGTACTTGACTAGGATGAAGGGGAAGAACTTGAGGATAATCCACCAACCATGGATTATGAACCTCGCACAGTCCACCATCTTGAATGTGTTGAAGATTCCACATTTTGGAAGGCATTAGGAGGTTAACGCGTGTCTTAAGATCCTGCTATCATGATACCATGGTGGATATCTATGGCTATATAGATGCATCACAGTCGATCCGACGTTGATCCATAGGATCACTAGATTGAGCATGCAGGGACCAGACCCACAAGACTTCTACCCAGGGAAGTCTGTAGATCGTGCCCTGGCACAGAGGATTAAGGATACCTATGGTGATGTAGAAAAGGGGACACGAGGCTACAAGGTAGCTTCCATCCAGAATGGTGTAGTGCACCTGGCTTGTCAGCTAATCACAGGAAAGCTTGTGAGAAAGAACAAACCTATGTAGGTCACAGGGTTTGTTGTTGACCTCCCTGGAAAATGTGTAGAAGGACTCCAGATAAACTGGGTGAAGTACTTAGTCAACCATCTTGAATTGGATTGTCACGAAGCTCAATATTAGGGCTATGAGTTCCATTTTAGTTGGCTTTTGATCCTCATAGCCTTTACTACCTGGGAGATGCCAGAAGGTGTGACCTTCCTGGACATTGAGCCATTCGATCCACTCATTGCAAAGTTCGCCATGATCTGATACAAGAGCAATATGGGAAAACAATGGCAGTCAAATGCGAAATTCCATACATACTATCTCCAGTTAAAAAGGGATATTGGGGTTGTGCCTTGTATGACGTCGAACAAATTTCACCGATTTAGACCCCTCATGAATTTCTGTGCAGATCAACACTTTATTTATATCACTGCATGTGCAGACAAAAATAAAGAAGAGCTTCAGTCATACTATAAGCTCACAGAGGAGGACCTCGAAGAGATAACTAAGGACTGGTCTGTAGAGCTCCTTATTCCAGCTAACCTCGTAGAAATCTCTCATCTCGAACTAATTGGCAGCTCAGAGGCCATTCACAAAGAGAATGACACCCATGGAACCAAAAAAAGGAAAATGATAGAAGAAGTACAGAACCTGAGGAGTGCATCAGACGAAACTGCGTTAGAATCACTTGGATGAGGAGATAATGATGAAGTAGATAAAGAAGAGACCACTGGCAAAGAAGATCAGCAAAAACAAGGTGAAGTAACACCGCCTAGGGATCTTGTTGATGAGGCTAATCCCTCTAGAAAAGAAATGTTTCCCCCATGAAATCTACCTAATGGAAGAAATCGAGAGTTAGTAAGACCAAGTTGCAGACTGTGGTCATGCTCGATGACTTTGACTTCATCATCACATTCGTATCAGACACTTCGCAGAATATTATGCAGAACACAGAAGCCAAGTAAGAAACCATGTATGAAAAATTTGAGATAGAACTAAGAGGGGTACAACAAGCCCTTCAATCTAGACGCGCAGTATCCATTGCGCCCCCACCATTCGAAGAACCATATTTCAGGGATGAACCTACCCAACTCTGCAGAATAGCTGATACGACTGAAGCTTGCCTTCGTCAAGAACATGCCATGGTGGCCCTAAAGAAAGAAAAAAAGGAAATGGTAGAGCAATGACGATTTGCAAAGCAGGAGAAGGATGACCTCCACACTAAGTTTGAAGAGGAGAGAGCACAGATCCAGCAAGATAAAGAGAAGTTGCTCACAGAGAAGCTCGGTGTCAAAGAAGTAGTCAACAGAGCACTTCACTCTGTGATAGGCTTAGAGAAAAAGGCAGATGAACCAGTGGAGCATCAAGTCGCGTAGCTTGCGAAATCTATCCAATAACTTCAACATAGAATCACAGACCTAGAGTTACAAACAATGCCAAGAACCCAACAGGACGTGCGAGAGCAAAGAGAAGTCACTGCCCGAAGCGCAATTGAGAGGATTAGAGCACTCGCTCTGGAATGTAAACAACTTAGCAGTAGAAGTTCACACACCTACGAGTGACTTATTGAAGACCCTGAACTAAAGGCATTGGAGTCACAACTCTAGGAGGCAAAGAAGAAAGCAATGGAAGTACAGGCGCAATTGAAGCTCCTATCAGCAGTTGAAAGGATGAAGCGATCCCAGGAACATCGCATTTTTATACAAAAGGTTGACACCATATAGAGCAAAGTCATGGAAGTGACTCAGAGACTTCAACTAGTCCAGGATGAAGCGTGCCAACTGTTTGAGGAAATTGAAGGTCGAGGAGCAGAGTTGAAGCAAGTAGTCACTATAGTCAAACAATTCTTAGAGGGAATTGTCAATGAAGCAGTTATCCAAGATTTCGTCGAGCAGGAGGCCTTAGCGCAGTAACAGGTCGAAACAGCTCGAGCCAAGCCCAAGGATTTTGAGGTAGAGCTACCTAGACCAGAGTGACTCGGGATGAGTCAAATGTGTGTGTTGGGGGCCTATTGGTCCTTGACCAAGTTTTGAGGATCCTTGGTCATTTTTGACCTATTTTGGGACTTCAACAGGATGTTGAAGGTGGAGCACAAGTCGAAGCAGAGATTGCAGGATCTCGGCCCCTTGTTTAGGGATTTTTGGGTTTGGGGATTATGTAAAGGGTATGGGGATGTCGGCCCATGGGTTTACCCATGTTTAGGCCCACTTTGTAATGTATAAATATATGTCTAGGTGATGTAAGAGATGGCGGTGTGAAGGATGATATAGACATCTGTGTGATGATATGTTAAGTGCAAGTGGTAGTTGTACATGCTTTGTGCATACTGTGAGAAGCTTGCAAGGCTAAGTCCAAGTGATTGTGTAAAGGATTTGTGTTGTGACATAACTTGGGGAAGGAGGATATAGCACAGTGTGCACATATCTCTTGTCCTATGCGAAGTAGGATCTTGTGGCTCTGTGCATGTAGAACATTGACATAAGATAATAAAAGAGAATAAGAGTTGGTGGACGTAGCCCCAGGCTGGGGTTGAACCACATATATCCTGTGTTGTTATGCTTTGTGCGATGTATTGATGTGTTTATGTGTTTACTT